>QLPM01020498.1:0-11715 GCA_003314695.1 Albatrellus sp. MG142 | reverse complement strand
GGAGGAGGAGGAGGAGGAGGAGGAGGAGGAGAGAAGGACTGGAAGGGGGGAATGGCGGGAATGGAGGACAATTGGGGAGGAGGAAAGGGACGAGGCGGCGGAGGCGAAGGCAAAGGCAGAGAGGGTGGAGGCGGAGGTTGGGAAGAGGGCGAGTTGGAGGTCGACGAGAGGGGACGAGGCGAGCTTGAGGGAAACGGTAAGGGAGTGGGTGGGGGCGAGGGAGACGGTAGGGGTCCGAGGGACGGGTGGGAGGCAGATGACGGGAATGGGACCGGAGACGAGTGAGGGACTAAAGATGGGAGAAGGACGGAAGAGAAGGATAGCAAAGAGGATGGCGAGGCGGATGGCGAGGAGGCAGGCGGCGTCGCGAGAGCGCCGATCGACGAGGATGGCGTTGCGCGAGAACCGATTGACGAGGACGGCACGAGTGTGATGCCGTTACCGGTTGAAACGATCGCCGTGGAGGAAGAATTCTGTTGTGAGGTCAGTGGCGGGAAGGCCGCCAGAAGGTGAAGGAGAGCGTACGGTGGCTTGCGACACTGCACGGGCTGTCGAGGGCGACTGCTCAGCCAGGGCACAGGAAATGTGTGCATGGCAAAAATGCTACGCACCGGCGCCGAGGGAGAAGACGATTGCAAAAAGGTGTGTGTTGTGCATGATGGAAGTGACTGCGGTTCGTGACCAGGCGCGAGTACACGGGTACCGCGAAGCTAGCTGAACCCTGGCAAAACACTAGGCGAGGGTGCACTGGACGAGGGTGTACTGGTGGGTAACTGAATCGACAACTGAGGGTTGCCTTGCGGAGTCGCGGCACATTATATATGTGCCACAGAGGAGATCATCATACTGTACACCTGGATTATCGCGAACTACCAGACGACCAACGCGTTGCTAAGTGAGCACGAGGTTCCATCATATTCATGAGGGCCACCGAGCACGGCTCCCTCACCGATGTTGCCCCAAATCCGGCTTGCTGCAGACCGTACATAACTTGGACCCAAGCCCTGAGCTCACCAGCAGTTCTCCAGCCCGGCACACCCGCATGCACTGCGCCTCTATGACTTCATCTACGGCTCTCAAAGGTCAACATTGTCGAGCTAAGCCATACCAGACCTGAATCCCTGCGGCACCCTTACACATATGTAAATCGCTTGAAGATGTCGATTAAAAGTACATCATCACCATCATTACCATCATCACTCATCATTATGCTTGATCGCCGACCATCAATAGACAAAGCAGCACACAGCCCCAGCGCATGAGCCAGGTACTGTAGTATAGGAAAAGTAGTCCATAGACGTCTGGAAAGGTAGCTTGTGAGAAGGTAGGTGTTATGTGTACTTTCTATCTGTGCATGTTCCCAACCTATCCATAGGGACACGATCGAAACTTACCACTGTTTTTGTTCACAGTACCACCACTGTATACAAGAATGTTAACCAGCCTGAGGCTGAGAGATGGCCGTGAGCTTTGTGTGGGCACACAGACTCGGAATTTGTCATAGCGATCTGATGTACTTCACACCTAAACTTGAACCGCAAACTGTCTTCTACAAAGGTAATTAGGTCAGCTATAGAGACCTCACATGGCGCTTCCGAACATTTTCTGAACCTTCTGCTTGACTTGAGACTAGTCGACTCACACACAGAAGACGGGTTAACAGCATGCTCCGGCTCAACATGTCATAAGATAAAAGACTACACAAGCCTGAGACTGGCTAGCAGGTAATACACGACCGTGTCAGCGAACGAGTAGCTTGGATTGATAAAAAGACCTGTAATGTAAATCCATGCACAGTTAGTATGGTAGATGAGAGGTAATCGAGTGATGAAGGTGTTGGAATTCTGGAAATCGTGGCACCATCAGGATTATGAGCTTACGCAAGCAAGCGCAGCTGCAGGGTCGTTAGTTATATAAAGTGGCCTCCAGGTACTTACTTCACGCGATTGCCCCTTGGTGGGCTGTTCTTGCTCCAGACAAGCACACTGCGCGTGCGGGTGTCATACCGTTGTCATCGATATTTCTTCAGAAGGTACCCGCTCGAGCTCATGATGCGTACCTTTTGAGAGAATGGGTAAGTGGTCCGTCATCCGGAGCCGTGTGCGATCATGGCCGGTGTCAAGATATGCCCGTTGACAATGCGAAAACAATGGTCCCTATGGTCCCAAAAGAGAAGGGAAAGTTATGACACTGTAGATTGGACAAATTGACAGCTGAGCTCTTTGTGCATGTGGGTCATCCTAAAATTACAGGGCAGCAGAGAGGTCTTGGCAGTGTGTCATGTACAACAGCAGATGTAAGGAATTAGCAGACAGGTCTTTGATTACTCTGATGGACAGTCTCTGCATCTGCACTCTGTCAGGATGTCTTTTCTCTTTTTCTCTGATTATGTAATCTAGATGAAGGTTCTATACATACTATTGGAGGATGATCTGGGTGAGAGAGTGGCCAACTGTAGAATAAATGAGTGAATTCTACAGGTGATAATAGTGAGCATGTAGTAGTGAGTGTAAAATTTGTGAGTAGTACGAACCTCAGTCTCTCTGTAGAAGACTGAGGGAAAAGAAAATGTTTGAGAGGAAATTTTCTATATGTATGCATCGACCCTGCATCCAATGTCCTATATTTACTGCATTCCCATGTGTCGTGTTAACACATCACACATTTCGCATTTGTGCACACATCCGCTGCGCACATCTGTCACGACCTGGTCCGGTCTCCACTTACATGAGCCAGTCTCCACTTACATTTCCGGACCAGTCCATTCCATTTCCGCACTTGTCACAATTCCACAAGTGTCATCTTTGTGCATCAGTAGGTGCTGTGTTCACCACACCACTCTGCATGTGCCTGTGTTGTCCATCCATCTGTCCATCTGTCTGTCTGTCTGTCTGTCTGTCCATCCAGTCCATGGTCCCATCCCACATGCATATGACCTTTCCATCCTTGTTCCACCTTACGTGAAGTACTATGTTCCTTTCCGACATAGCTCATTACCTTATTCCTTTCTGACATATTCATTTCTGACTTCCACAACATTCCTTAGCCTTTCCCTTTGTTCAGTCTATTATGCCTTCACAGTCCTTACCTTTACAACCTTCAGAGTGGCTGCATATGCTCCACTCCTTTCTGCTCCGCTCCAGACTACGAACCTTATTATTTTCACAGTATATAGAGGTACTCTGTAAATTTTCTGATCCCCTTGGAATTATTATTGGTTGTCGTCATCTCATCTTGAGTGAGGCCTCGTCCTGAGTCATTCCCACTGTTTTCCGCCCGACATTCTGTCTATTTCCTTGCATTCTAACTCATTCTGCTTTGCTACACTCCACTTTGCTCACTGTGATGGGTAGAAGATACATGAGCACCCCACTCCAACTTCAAGTTATTCTAGGGAAGCTCTGCTTCCATCTTGGTATCTCCAACCAGTCTGCTTTTTGACAGGATGTGGTCTTGACAATGTCATTGATGAAAACTCCAACACATACTATTACCATATTGGGCTAGGTTGGAAACCTTATTTGATGTATGATCTAAACCTTTGTGTGACTCAGGACTATTAGGACTATTAGATCATATGGGCCCCATTTACTGTACACTATGAATCATATGCTGCGCATTGATGACTGATGCTGTGCATTAGCTTACTGATCATTCTACTATGTTCCATAGGGTTCCAGCACACAGACCATGAGGTCTCAGTGCTATTGGTTGATAAGATCTGACACCTGTGGAGCATGGTCAAACCTGCCCTAAAGTACAGTACTATATATACTGGCCTCTGCCTGGCATATCCCCAGAGTTCTAGTCATCTGGGATATCCACCAGTGCTGCTGTGTGAGATCCCTTTGGTTTGTCCTCAACATTCTTCTTTCTTGTCATTGTGGCCTTGCAGCCTAGCATGTGCCTCACACACTCCACACATTGCCTTGCCAAAAGATATCTTCCATGGTCATGAACCCTTTGACCCTGATGAAATAGATACATCTCAGATGATCATTACACATCCTTGAGATGGGACAACAGTCACTGCCCAGCGGCCACTAAGAACATCAGTGTAAGGGTTGTTGGAGTTTAAAGGTCTCAGTTCATGGCACTTGTGCATGTGGTGTCTGTAGATACTCTCAGTCTCTGCTTGGAGGACTGACTGTATATTTATCATACCTGTAGATACTCTGTAAGGTAGAAGTAGGTAAGAAATATGACAGGGAGTGTGTGTAATGATAGTACTGACCTCAGTCTCTGCTTGGAGGACTGAGGAAAAAAGAGATCACAATGTATGACTAGGTATATGTGAAATCTTGCTTGTTCTGTCACCCTGGCTGCTTGTGTAGTTGAGCATGGATAGATATAGCCATACAAGCTGTGTTCCTCAACAACCCAAACCAAAGCTTCAGGCACATGGCATATTCCCATACCTCATATAGAAGCATGAGATTGGTGACTGTGCCCCATGCTGTGAGTAAACACAGGGCAACAGAGAGAGGGAGCCATGCAGCCATAGTAGCTGGATAGTGTAGTTGAGCATGGATGGCAGTAGCCATGCGTGACATGTTCCTCAACAACCCAAACCAGAGCTTCTCCAGGTGCATGGCATATTCCCATACTTCATATAGAAGCATGAGGTTGGTGACTGTGCCCCATGCCATGAGCAGACAGAGGGCAACAGAAAGAGGAAGCCATGCAGCCATGGTAGCTGGATAGACCCATTCCTGGGTAGCGATCCAAGAGTCAATGGTGATGAGAAAGTCCACTGCTGTGGTGATATGTGTGCTGAAGGTAGGAGCGTGAGAGATACACAAATAGTGTGAAGAGTGTGACACAGAGTTCAGCAGAGAAAAGAAAGCTATATTATGATATAACTGTACCTGAAGGTAGGAGCACAAGAGATACACAAATAGTGTGAAGAGTGTGACACAGAGCTACAGTGAGGGGACAGTTATAAGAATGATAGGAAATAAGAGAGAGAGTGGTACTCACTTCAGCAGAGAAAAGAAAGCTGAAGTGAGAGAGCGATGAAACAAAGGTTTAAGTATTGTAGAGTGATTAGAGTTCAATCCAGTTGAAACTCAGAAGAACAATAAACAAGGTAAGTAAGGAAGATGAATGACATGTCAGTGAGTCACACATGTCAGAGTGTGAGAGTGAGTCATGTAAATACAAGGATACCCAATGAAAGAGTAAGTAGAGTGTCCATGGACCTGTAAGGGTCCTGTGTGACAAAATAATGTCACAGATGTTGAAGCAGAGTTCAACAGCTTGTGCATTGTAGGTGACACCTCTGCGAGTGTGTGTGCATGTATGTATGCACGTGTGCTGGTGCACAATGCTGTTATTTACAACAAGGGTTTAACACACAGTCAAGTGGTCAAACACCTATATGATGAGGTGGCAGAGCCCTAGGTGAAGCCCAAGGTTGGAGAATGAGTATACAGTTAAAACAAGTTGAAAGACCTGCAAGACTAAGTGGAATGTGCTGAAGATCCAAACTGTACTGGTAATTGTACAAGAGGATAAGCTTAGGGCTTATCCTTGCATCAAGTGACATGTTATATACAAGAAACTTGAGAGTAGATGTCCCTCCTGTGCATGGGTATTTGTACAGTAAACCCCTTATCCTCCGATGGGATCTCAGGAGTGTGAGTCAGAGATAGGCAAGATAGAACAGAGTAGAACGATGTAGAATGAGTGTTACAATTTTTCCCTCTTTTTTACTTGTTTCCTTTCTTGTTATCCTTAATATCATTGGACTTACTATATGTTCTGATCTGTGTTTACTCAGAGATCCCCTGTCAGGGCACAAGGGTATTGGACTTGTTTCACTTTACACAGGATTCCCCATCATCCCTTGATACTGTGCACTTACTCATCCTGTGTTATCTGCCTATGGCAGATATCCCTCTTATCCCCATGACTTGTTCTGACTTGTACATACTTACAAGGCATCTGGTTCCCATATACTCACCATCTGTATAAATACTTGACTCATTGGTAGAACAAGCCTAAAGCTTGTTCTCTTGTACTTTACTGTACTCAAATCCAGGAGGCTCTGCCTCACATATTGCTCTCATCATTCTCCAACCTGGTAGCTCGATGCTAGCCAGTGCTCTGCCTATCTTGTTTACTTTGGCCAAGGAACCATGCTAAGCTTCGCCTTTGGAACCACTGTTGATCCCATCATCCCAATAGGACCTTGCTGACTTCTGTCACACTAAGTCCTTACACCTATGAGAGGCAGATAGTAGGGTTTTTTTCTTCTTGACCACATCCTTAAAAGCTGCTGATTTGATGGTATTCCTAACTGTTTGTGAAGAGACAGGGTGTGTGATGGTTGAATTGATGAAATGAGTGGCTTGAACAGCATTGTCAGCCTTTCTTGATGTGACATGATGGACAATTGTGTCATGACCCGGTCTGGTCTCTGCTTACATGAGTCTGGTCTCTGCTTACATGAGTCTGGTCTCTGCTTACATGAGCCAGTCTCTGCTTACATTTCCAGACCAGTCTGTTCCATTTCTGCACTTGTTGCAGTTCTGCAAGTGTCATCTTTGTGGGTCGGTAGGTGCCACATGTGCTGTGCCACTCTGCACATGCCCATGTTGTCCATCCATCTGTCCATCTGTCTGTCCAGTCCATGGTCCCATCCCACATGCATATAACCTTTCCTTCTTTGTTCCACCTTACGCAAAATATTGTCAGAATGTTATTCGTTATTTTCTCTTTTTCTCTGATTACGTAATCCAGATGAAGCTTTCATACTTACTATTACTATATTGGGTCAGGTTGGAAACCTTATTTGATGTATGATCTAAAACCTTCATATGACTCAGAACCATTAGATCATATGGGCCCCACTTACTATACTATTATGACTCATATGCTGCGCATCGATGACTGATGCTGTGCATTAGCTTACAGATCGTTCTATACTATTCCATAGGGTTCCAGTGCACAGACCATGAGGGTCTAATGCTATTGGTTGATAGGGTCTGACACCTGCCGAGCATGGTCAGACCTACCCTAAAGTACCTATTATATATACTGGCCTCTGCCTGGCATATCCCCTTAGTTCTAGTCATCTGGGATATCCGCCAGGTAAGCTCCATAGACACTCTTCCTTGTAGTTCCTTTACTGATATATATCTGGGATATCCGCCAGCTGCTGTGCGTGTTCCTTCAGTCTAAGTCCTCACTCTTCTCTTCTCCCTCTTTGTGTCGTTGTTGTGGCTTCGCAGCTTGCGTGCGCCTCACAAATATCATGTTCCTTCAATTCCTTTCCTATTAGTCTTTTCCAACTAATGCAACATTCCTTATGCATTTTCCTTTGTGGTCCTACTCATTTTCCTTGTCTCCACTTTTACTGTCTTTACTGTTACTTTCTTGTAGTGACTGTGGACACTCTGCTCTTTTCTGCTCCACTCCAGACTATGAACCTAATTATTTTCACAGTATATAGAGGTACTCTGTAAATTTTCCAATCCCCTTGGAATTATTATTGGTTGTCCTTGTCTCATCTTGAGTGAGGCCTTCTCCTGAGTCATTCCCACTGCTCTCCATCCAACATCTGTCTATTTCTTTTCATTCTAACTCACTCTGCTTTGCTATGCTTTGCTCTGCTCTGCTTTGCTTGCCATGATGAGTAGAAGATATGTGAGCACTCCACTCCAACTTCAAGTCACTCTAGGGAAGCTCCACTTCCACCTTGGTGTCAGGACCGTCTATTTCTCTATTTCTTTTCCCTTTATTCACGACGTGCATTCTCACATAAGCATATACCATATACAGACATTTATTGAGACTCAGCTTAACCTTAAAGCTTCGTCTCGTTAGTATTATCTTTTCTCTCTTTTACTTACTAAGCCGGGCCGCTTACTATTCAGATATGACTCATATGCTGCGCATGGCTTACTGATGCATTGCATTTACTTACTCATCGTTCTACATTGTTCTATAGGGTTCCAGCGCACAGACCATGAGGTCTTAGTGCTATTGGTAGATAAGGCTCGACACACGCTATGCATGGTCTCGCCTGCCCTAAATACTATACTATATATACCTGTAGATTACTCTGTACTTTCCTTAGTTCTGATCATCTGGGATATCCGCCTCTAGCTGGATCGCATCCTAGTGACCTCTGCTCAATCCACCATTCTCTTCTTCATCCCTTCGGTTGTCGGCCTAGCCTTTGGCGTCGGCCTCACACTTGGTCTCTCTGACCAGTCCACTTTTCAACAGGATGTGGTCTTGACAGTATAATAATTCCCTCTACTCGTCTACTAACATGGTACCACCAGTTACTCATTCCCATTCCACCACTACAGGCCCCCCTGCTCCACAGTCAGGCAGCAATCCTCTGCTTGGTCCGGCAGTTCCAGAATCCAATGAGTCTGCTCCACAGCTCATGGTTCTGCAGATGGAGCATTATGACACTCCATTGGAAGAACTTGACCAACCTTTCCAATGGGATATTCCTCCCCACATTTATCCTCCCACTGATCACAAAAATAACCCCTTTTATGTTTCTCATGATACTGAGATTGCACAATTGTGATCCCAGATGGAGGTATTAAGTGAAAGACTTGCTGAACTGATGCCTCCACAGGAAGAACCCTTATCCACACAACCACGACAGTCCAGTTCTGCTCTCCACTTCCTTCCATAAAGGAGCAGACTGGCAGATTCTGATCCAGTGGATTCTATCCCTGGTTCCCAGACCAGTACTCCAATTCCCCATGCAAACACCACTAGTAGGGCTGTTCTGCCAACAGGTTTCCTCCCTCATGTACAGCAGTGGTTCCCACATTCAACCCATTGGGTTCCTCCACTTCTGGCAACTGGAGCATTTGGAATACCACCTGTTCCACAAAACAGCCTGTATCCTCCCAACATTCCACCTCCTGCTCCATTTAATCCTGCTTATTACCCTGTGAATAACACTAACACTCCCCAACCTTATGGTTACCTGTTCCCACCTCCTCTGGCTAGGGAATGTGGGCCAAAGGTCAAGGAGCCTACTGCTTTCACAGGAATGGACTCCACCAAACTCTGAGAATTCTTGGCCCAGTGCCAACTTACTTTCAATGCAGAACCCATTCAGTATGGGTTGGAGGAAGCAAGGGTCATGTTTGCAGCATCCTATCTTATGGATGCTGCTGCAGTGTGGTTCCAACCATTTCTCCTATCTGCCTTTCTGGTTCCACTTCTTTCCAATTGGGATGTGTTCACCTATGAACTAACCCAAATGTTTGGAGATCTGAATCTTGCCTCCACCTTGGAATGGAAGATTCTGAGTCTCCACATGCAGGACTCCCATTCTGTTAACTGTTATATTGTTGACTTCATGAAATACTCTACAGATACAGGCTGGAATGATACTGCCTTGGCTCATGCTTTTTACAATGGTCTTCCAGACCATATTAAGGATGAGTTGGTCCATCAAGGTGGACATCCCTGTACCTTTGCAGATATGAAGTCACAGGCCTTGGTCATTGACCAAAGGTACCATGAGTGCCAACAAGAGAAGGGTGCAAGTAGTAGTCAGGGCTTCAGAGACTGGACTGGAGATGGTACCAAGTCTTCTGCTGTTTCTGGCACTACTGCTGCATCCACAACCTCTCCTCAAATTCAACCCCACTTTAACCAATCAGGGAATGCTCAACATTCTGCTGGTCCTTCTGACTCTGCTCGTGCAAGATCATCTGATGTTGGGGCCAACTTGGATCCAACAGGCCATCTCCATGAAGTGGAGTGGAAGCACCGATGCTAAAAAGGATTGTGTTTGTATTGTGGAGAAGCTAACCATACAGTCAGCAAGTGTCTGAAGATTCTGGTGGACAAGCAGTCCACTGGAAACACTGCCACTGCTGGTAGGGCTACCTTTGTGATCTCCCCCTTGGAAGATCCCTTCCTGGATCTTTCCTCCGCTTTTTAAGATGCAGAGGAAAATGATCAGGAAGTCCAGAACTAGATAATGCTACATGGACTCTGGACTTCAGGTCTGTGTCTCTGCACACATCCCAGGTTTCTGCTGTTTTGTTTTCTCGTGCCTCTGCTTCTCTTTCTTCTCATTCCTCCAATTCTTTTATTATCCTAATTAGTGTTCCTTCTATGTCTGATTCTCCTATTCCTGCTCTCGTTGATTCCAGTGCTTCCTCTAATTTTGTTGACTCTGCTTTTATGGGCAGAGCACAGGTGGATCCTAGTCTGCTTGTGTCTCCCATTGAGCTTAGTCTTTTTGATGGTGAACCAACCTCTCATGGTTTAATAACCCATTCCTACTGTTCAGATATTTCTGTTGAACTCTGCTTTGACATCTGTGATGTTATTAGTCACTAAGGACCCCTACAGGTCCATGGACTCTTTACTTACCCTTTCATTCGCTCTTTATGGGTATCCTTGTATTTACAATGACTCGCTCTCACACTCTGTCATGTGTGACTCACTGACTTGTCATACCTCTTTCCTTTCTTGTATCGTTGATTGTTCAACTGAGTTTCAACTGGATTTGAACTCTAATCACCTTACAGTACTTAAACCTTTGTTTCATCACTCTCACTTCAGCTTTCTTTCCTCTGCTGAAGTGAGTATCACATACTCTCTTTCCTCTGTTTTGTTTCCTTACAACTGCCTACCTTCCATAGCTTGTGTCATGCTCTCCTCACATATCTGTGACTCCATACACACTCCTACTATTCAGGTACAGTTGTCATACCAATAAAGCTTTCTGAACTTGTGTTGTGCTGATATGCACTGTCTGGGTATGACAGCAAATGAAGGGTGAGCCTCAGGCGGCCTCCTGCTTTGTGCTCTTGAGGGGAAGGGGGACAACAAAAACTTGATTCTTCCCTAGCTACAGTAAAGTATATATATGTAGTCTGGTAACTAGGGGCAATGATAAGACATAGACACAAAATATAAGATAAACATACAGCATCAAAATGCGAAATATAGAACATAAAAGAAGGAAACAAAACATATAAAGTAAAATAAAACATACAAAAATAAAATAAAAACATAAGAAAAACATACACTCTTCCAGTCATATATGTGTGCTGTGCACATCAGCACTCTCCTCACATATCTGTGACTCCATACAAACTATTCAGTATGCATATCCTCACAGCAGTTGACTTCTTGATCACCATAGACTCTTGGATATTAACCCAGGAATGGGTCTATCCTGCAACCATGACTGCATGGCTCCCAATCTTGGTCACCCTATGTCTGCTAACAGCATGGGGTGCAGTTACCAACCTCATGTGTTTGTATGAGGTCTGGGAGTATGCTATGTACATGGAGCAATGCTGGTTTGGATTGTTGAGAAACATGTCACACCTCTCCAGAGCCATATGCACTCAACTAGAATTTCATTTTCTCCAGGCTATGAACAGTCTGTTAATTTTCTAGTCACCACTCTGCACCCAGATGCCTCTATCATTCTTGGCCTCCCATGGCTCTGATATACTAACCTGGACATAGACTGGCACAGTTTACTGCTCCAATTTCACTATGGAAGGACTCTCCCTTCCACTCTGTATTCTGTTCCAACACCTTTCATTCCACCCACCCAACTGGCAGTGGTTCCACTGGATTTTATGATTCCAATCCTCCACTCAACAGCAACTATAGTTTCAGCTTCTGTCAGGACACCTCTGGTCCTTCCCCATTTTTCCCCTATTTTTATCTATTTATCTGAAGACTCATTCCTTCATCTTC
>QLPM01020362.1:0-12216 GCA_003314695.1 Albatrellus sp. MG142 | reverse complement strand
GTTCCCTGTCATACCATGATCACTGTGGAGCAAATGGCTCAAATATACTGCAACCATGTCTGGAAGTGGTTCGGCCTTCCCACAAAGCTTATATCAGACCAGGGGATGCAGTTCACTGCTGCATTCACATCTGAACTTTGTTGCATTCTCCAGATCCAACAGGCTATGTCTACAGCCTATCACCCACAAACTGACAGTCAGACAGAATGGTTAAACCAGGAATTAGAGCAATTCCTCCATGCATACATGTCAATCCAACAATCCAATTGGTCTCAATACCTACCCACTGTGGAGTTTGCTCATAATTCCCACTACCATTCAACGATCAAGATGTCCCCATTCTTCGCTCTCATGGGTTATGAACCTTTATCCATACCAATCCTGACTTCACATTGTTATCCAACTGGATCATGGAATTATCACAACTCCATGATGAAATTAAAGCAGCACAACTCCTAGCACATAATGATTGGACAGATAATACTCCATTCCCATCATATCAGGTAGGTGACCAGGTTTGGCTCAGAGGGAAACACCTTCACACCCTGTCACCCTCCTTGAAACTTGCCCCTAGCTGATATGGACTGTTCCCGATCATGGATATCATTAATCCGGTTGCATATCATCTATCACTACCTGGTCACTGGTCTACCCAGATTCACCCCATCTTCCATGCATCACTTCTTGCCCCATATCAGGAAATGGCTGCACATGGTCCTAACTTCACCTGACCACTCCCAGATCTGATCGATGGTGATGAACACTTCGAAATTGAAAGAATCAAAGACCATCACTTATACCGTAATCAACCCCAGTTCCTGGTCAAATGGCTTGGTTACCCAACATCAGAAAATCAATGGCTCCCACATCCTGAACTAGAAGCCCACACCTTGGATCTTTTAGCTGAATTTGAGCGACTCCACCTGAACCCAGAATCATCTAGACACTGTGGACGTCATCATTAAAAGGAGGGGGTAATCACTCCCTTTTCCCCAGATCTTTACAGCTCTAAACCGCCCTCACTGCATAAACTGTTTCATAAATTGTCTTCTACTCCTCACCAATCTCCAACAATGTCTTCCACCTCCAGCCCCACCATGCCCAACCTCAATGTCTTCAACTGCCTCACCAATGAATACATTAGGACCATCAAAAACTATTGCCAAATCATGCTCAAAACTCCTGGACATAGGTCCATCAACATGTTTAGGATGCAAGAAAGGACTATCATGTATGATGCTAGAGGCCCTCTTGCAGTATTCCACACCCTACCATCCTATGAACAAGCCAAGAGAGCTGAGAAAGCCCTAGTGGGAGTAGAAGAGCATAGGGTGAGTACAATCCCCTACACTTCCAATCAGCCTGACCATGCTCCTCTCCCACCATCCCTGCCACCTACCTGTCCCCTCACCCCTGTGCTCCCTGTACCTCCCCACCTATCCACACTGCTGCTCTGCTCTGAAGTTCCTAATGACACCCCAGTATCCCCTCCTCATTTCAATGTTGATATTGATCTGGGACCCATGTCACCTCCAGTAGCAGAACAAGAGGAACTGTGAGGCGCACGCTAGCTGCAAGGCCACAAGAGACAGAGAGGGGCGGAAGGGTGGGAGATGGTGAGGACTGAGTCGGGATCACACACAGCAGCTGGCGGATATCCCAGATATACATTAGTAAGAGTACAACAACAAGAGACTACAGTAAGACTTACCTGGCGGATATCCCAGATGACTAGAACTGAGGGATAGAGCCAGGTAGAGGTCTGCCTATATAGTAAAGTGAGCTGCGCACAGACCAAGGTGCACAGACCATCTGCTGTAGGGCAGGCTCATACAGGTAACTAAGCGTACAGTAAACAAGACAGTACAGATAAGATGAGATCGACATCACGTGACATGATAAGATAAGATAAGATGCAACATGGTCACGTGATGGAGATAAGATAAGATCGATGACTAAGCAGGTCATGTGACCTCATATAGTAAAAGAAAGAGAAAAGAAAATAGTCCATCCTGACAGGAACTCCTGACCAAGTCTTCCAGTCCATCGAGTGCTCTCTATGACACTCCAGATGGACAGAATGACAAAGCAGGAGTACACCCTTGCTTCAGCGATCTAGAACTTGACTATCTGTTCCATGTTCTTGTCACCCTACACTGCACACCAGACACCACCATACCTGACCTGGTACTATCTCCAGGAGGGAAGAACTATGCCAACCTAACATATAAAGCAGAACCAATGCTGGGCAAACACCTAAAAGAAAACCTGGAGCTCAAGATCGACCTCCACCATGCCCTCCTTCACCCTCATGCCAGGGAAACCTTCAGTCACGCCTGTCGTCACCTTTGAAACAAAGGTATCATGTACAACATTGAGCGATATCAGGACTGGTCACATTGCATTGAACAGCTTACCACATTTAAAACTCACATTGATGCTCTTCTATCACAAAGATGTCATGAAAAGGCTGAAATAGCCAATTGACTTGTGAATGCAGACACCTATAGACGTCTGTTGCCCTTCCTCACCACCCCCCATATGATTGACCTCAACAACTTGCCCCCACTTCCTTCACCATCTCTCCTACCTGCTGATCGCCTCAGAGGAGGAGCTGATGAATCCAAAACAAGTCGACCCTGTTGCAACAAGAAAATTTGCTGCTGGAATTGCAGCAAGGTAGGCCATCATTTTAAAGAATGTTGGTCTCCCCTTCATGAAGGGTTTAACCCTGACCACCCATCACCACCCCCTTGTCATCATCGTCACATTCAGACCCCACTAATCAACCAGTTGTGTAACCATTCACATTCAGGTCCACACACTTATCAGTGTTGGACATGCTCTGGGTGTTGTTCCAACCTTCATCTCGGTAATCATTCTATTGATTGTCGTCATAACCATCAATCGCCCATCCCCAACTACACCGACTATGATCACAACATGGCAGATGACTATGATTAGAGGCTGGGACATCCTCTGGGTAACTGGGGGGTAATGTTATGATTTTTCCTCTTTCTTACTTACTTGTTCCCTTTCTTTCTACTCTGGATATCATCAGACTTATTGCATGCTCTGATCCACATTTACTCAGAGATCCCCTGTCAGGGTACAGGGTATTGGACTTGTTTCACATTTACACAGGCCTTCCATCATCCCTGACTGTGCACTTATATTTAGCCTGTGTTATCCACCTATGGTGGATATCCCTCCTATCTCATGACTCATTCTGACTTCCTCGTACTTATATGGTGCTTCATTCTCATCTGTTATCTTCATGTATAAATACTTAACCCAATGATAGAACAAGCCTTAAGCTTGTTCTCTTGTACTTTACTGTACTCAAATCCAGGAGGCTCTGCCTCACATACTGCTCTTGTCTTTCTCAAACCTGGTAGCTTGATGCTAGCCAGTGCTCTGCATATCCTGTTCATCTCAGCCAAGGAACCAGGCTAAGCTTTGCCTTTGGAACCACTGACTTATCCAGTATCCCAATAGGACCTTGCCGACATCCATCACACTAAGTTCTTACATGGAGCCACAGACTTGGACAAGGAGAACCAACCATGCCATCCCAAGCACAAGCCCACCCATTGCTATAACTGCAACAAGATTGGACATCATTGGAGAGAGTGTTGGAAACCACATTGCCCCAATTTCAATCCCAACTTTCCATCTGCTTCCTCCTCTCACAACCAAAACTTCCACCCCCTGACTACCTGCCTGTTATGATTACCAGGACTTATTTTTCTCTTCACCTTGCCACTTACCTGCTATACCAGTTACCATCACTATCATCACTTGACAAGTGGTATTCCATCCCATTCCATCCTATTCTTGCTATCTTGTCTATTCTTGCCATCTCTGACTCATCCACCTCACTGGATACATTGGGTGGATAGCCATCACTTCTATTCATTCTATTTTTACTTGAAACTTGTTCTTACTCATTTCACTGCTATTTTTAGAACCTTTATCTTTGACTCATATCCCTGTGATCCTATTGGAGGATAAGGGATTACTTACATTGAACACCCATGCACAAGAGGGAGCCCTGCCCTCAAGTCCCTTGTATAAATACTGTACCAGTTTGTGAGGATAAGCCAAGCTTATCCTCCTGTACAATACAACATACTTGTTCTTGGATCATTAGCAAGTCTACCTGTTCCTTTTCTATAAGGACTTGTATTACCTGTTACACTTGCTCTCAAACCTTGGGCTTCACCTAGGGCTCCACCACTTGTCTTAGGTGTTCAACCGCATGTCTGTGTGTTGAACCTTTACACTGCCTTTGTCAAAGACAACACTCCAGTCCATGCACCTATAACTGTAGGTTTTGTCATGATTGTTGAGTGGACTTGCACCATGGCATCCATGGAGTAGGATGCTCCTACTCCACCTCAGATGTGGCTGTTGAACTCTGCTTCAACATCTGTGACATTATAGTCACTAAGGACCTTTACAGGTCCATGGACTTTTACACTTTCATTCCTTTTTATGGGTATCCTTGTACTTACAATAACTTACTCTCACACCTTGTCATATGGTGACTCATTCCTTCCTTTCTTGTATCGTTTATTGTCCTTCTGAGTTTCAACCTTCACTTGAACTCTAATTACTTTACAGCACTTAAACTCTCATTTCAGCATTCTCTCACTTCAGCTTTCTTTCCCTTGCTGAAGTGAGTATCACATACACTCTTTCTCTCCACTTATCTTCTTACAACTGCCTACCTTCCATAGCTAGTGTTGCACTCTCTTCACATATCTGTGATCTCATATGTGCTCCTATCTCTCAGGTACAGTTGTCATACAATATAGCTTTCTTTCCCTTGCTGAACTAGTGTCGTGCTCCCTTCACATATCTGTGATCTTATATGTGCTCCTATCTCTCCGCATGCACATCCTCATGGCAATAGACTTCCTTGTCACCATTGACTCTTGGATGGCAACCCAGGAATGGGTCTATCCAGCCACTATGACAGTGTGGCTTCCCCTCTCCATCTCCCTATGCTTGCTTACAGCGTGGGGTTCACTTATAACTCTCATGCTCCTGTACAAGGTATGGGAGTTTGCCACATGTCTGGAGACAGTTTGGTTTGAATTGTTGAGGAACACAGGATGCCTAACAATGGTCATCCATGCTCAACTTCAGTGGCCACTCATGACCCAACCAACTACAAGATGAACAAGGTTGAGTATTTATACAAGTGATGAATAGATGGGAGCAAGATGCCATGTAAGTAGGTACAAGTCAGAATGAGTCATGAGAGTAGGAGGGATATCTGCCATAGGCAGATAACACAGGCTAAATATAAGTGCACAGTATCAAGGGGTGATGGAGATACCTGTGTGAATATGAAATGAGTCCAATACCCTGTACCCCAACAGGGGATCTCCAAGTAAGTACAGATCAAAACATACAGTAAGTCTGATGATATCTGGAATAGTGAAAAAGGGAGCAAGTAAGGGAAAATCGTAACAGATTATTTACATAAAACACCCACATACAGGAGAGAGCCCTGCCCTCAAGTTACTTGTACAAATACTGTACCAGGTTGTGAGGATAAGTCAAGCTTATCCTCTTGTACAATACAGTGTACTTGTCTTCAGGATCATCAGCAAGTCAACTCGTCTCTATAAGTCTTCCTTTATAAGACTTATACTACTTGTCTACTCACTCTCAAACCTTGGGTTTCACCTAGGGCTCCACTACTTGTTCTTAGGTGTTCAACCACTCGCTTGCATGTTGAACCCTTACAGGAGTTGGCACAATTCTTTTGAGAAATTAGCAGTAAATTGAACTCCTCAGTCAGAGATCAATTTGGAAGGAAGGCTGAAGTGTCTCCAGACATTCTCATAGTATAAAGTGGCAGTTTGTTTGGCAGTAATGGTGGAGTGGCAAGGGGTGATGACAGTTGCATTTGTGGCATTGTGGTCAACAAAAACTGCAGTCATGTCAAAACCTCTGGATTGAGTCCATCAATACTGTTGAAAATGGTGTTGCATTTTCAATGGGTTGGATTGGCATGAGGGGTGCACAGGGTTGATTTGGTAGGTTTTTTGTGGATTGACAGACAGCACATCCATCTACATAATTGTAGATGAATTTGTGCATACCTGTCCACCAGAATGATCTTTGGACCAGGTCCAGGGTTTTGACTCTACCTGGATGTCCTGTGGATGGGGTGTCATGATGAAGATGGACAATCTCTCATCAGATATCTTCATTGTTGGGGATACACAAGTGGTTGGAGTAAAACACTAGACTGTCTTGAACCATCCAGTGTTTCTGTAGAGTGTGTTTCATTGGGCTTGGTGCATTGGCTTGGATGGAATGGAGAATGTCAAGGATTTCTCCATCCATTGATTGGCAGTTTTTGATCTTCTGTAGTAATTCTGAATTTTTCAGTGTTAAGGAAATAGAGTGTGTGAAGACAGATGGCAGTAGGATCACTATGTCTTATTATTGTCACCAGTGTCATGATCAGGTCCTCTTGATAATGTGTTGGGTTTCCCTGCACTTTTTCCAGCAACATGTGTTATGGAGAAGTCAAATCTTGTGAGATATAATGCCCGTTGTGCTTGGCATTGCAATAACTTCCATGCTTCTTTGAATACTTCTAAATTTTTATGGTCCAATAGAATTTTGATCATGTGTGGAGATCCTTCTAGGTAGTGTCACCATTCTTCCAGGGATTTGATTATGGTGAGTAATTCTCTGTTGTATATATCGTAGGTCTATTCAGCTTTGATGAATGATTTAGACATAAAAGCCACTGGGTGCCAATGACCATCATCACCTTTTTGTGATAGTACTGCTCCACAGGCCATCTTGGATGCATCACATTCAAGTCAGAATGGTGTGGTTGGGCTGGGTTGGATAAGGATAGGGGTTTCCATGAATCAGGCTTTGAGGTTTTGGAATGATCATTCCTCTACTTCAGTCCATTGCCCAGGTTTTGTCTTTTTTGTAAGGTTGTTTAGCAGTTGAGCAATTTGTGAGAAATTCCTGATAAATCTGTGGTGGAATCCTGTGAATCCCAGGAATGCATGGACTTCTCATAGGTTTTTGGGGGGTTGCTAGTCCTGGATTCCTTTGAGCTTGATAGGGTCCATGGCAAGTTGCCCATATCAGAGTCACATTCCTAGATATTCAACTTCTTCTTGTTCAAATTCACATTTTTCTGGCTTCAGGAAGAGATGATTATTTTCCAGTCATTGCAATATTCATTTTACCAGTTCCTAGTGTTCTTTCATGGTAGATGTGGTGATAAGAATGTCATCCATATAAATGAATACCTTCCCAGTTTCAATGAGATCCTGGAAGGTCTCATTCATCATGGCTTGGAATGTGGCTGGTGAATTCATAAGTACAAAAAACATAACCAAGGGTTCATACATTCCTCAGTTGGTCTTGAATGATGCCTTCCATTCATCTCCTTCTTTGATCCTGACATTGTTACATCCCCATCTGACATTGAATTCTGTGAAGTATCTTGCATCTTTGAGTTTATCAATGACATCAAAGATGAGGGGTAGTGGGTATTGATTCTTGATGGTTAAGGCATTGAGTTGATGATAGTCTTGGACAGGGCATAATTTTCCATCTTTCTTTTCCACAAAGAAGAATGGGGATGGAAATGGGGATTGACATTCTCAGATATATCCTTGCTCCAACATTTCTGTGAGAAAGACACCAAGTGCTTTGTGTTCTTCTAGGTTCAATGGGTAAACTTTGCAATTGTTTTCCACTTTCACATCTGGTTTGAAATCTATTGTGTGATCCCACTTCCTTGATGGAGGTAGGACATGGGATGCAGATTCCTCAAAGACTTTTCTCCAGGGGAGATATTCCACTGGGATCTGTTCTTCCAAAGTTTTAACTTCTTTCTTGATGTTCTCTGCTGCAGCTAACATTGTTGAGGTTGTAGTTTTGCAAGTTTCTTTGTTCCAATATTCTTGTAATTCATCAGCTATGGTCTTCTTTGTCTTCTTCTCTTGTGGTGTAGGGGAAAATCTGACTTTCTTCTTTTGTCATTGTCTTCCAATCATTTTTGCTTTGACTAGATCTTGTAATTGTGATTTTTGTGTGGGGGATAATGAGCATGATGGTGGACAGTTGGCAAATACCAGTGATGGTTGCTGCCAGTCTTATGTCTCCTTAGCCAGGAATGACCAAGGATGATATCATCATGCCCAAGATCTGTAAGGATTTAGTGTGACGGATGTCAGCAAGGTCCTATCAGGATACAGGATAAGTCAGTGGTGCCAAAGGTGAAGCTTAGCCTGGTTCCTTGACTGAGATGAACAGGATATGCGGAGCACTGGCTAGCATCAAGCTACCAGGTTGGAGAAAGATGAGAGCAGTATATGAGGTAGAGCCTCCTGGATTCGAGTATAATAAAGTAAAAGAGAACAAGCTTAAGGCTTGTTCTATCAATGAGCCAAGTATTTATACAAGTAGCAAGTAGATGGGAACCAGACACCTTGTAAGTACATGTGAGTCAGAATGAGTCATAGCAATAAGAGGGATATCTGCCATAGGCAGATAACACAGGATGAGTAAGTGTAAGGGTTCAGCACATGTACGCGTGGCTGGAATGCCTATTGAGTGTGGGTACACTTGGGATGTCTTGGTGGCTTGCTAGTAAGAGCAAGGGTTCCCCTCTAGAAAGAGGACAGATGGAAGAGTTCAGGTAAGGCTGATGAGGACGAAGTATAAGGATGCCTTGTCAGGGCAAAGGGATACAACACTGGTATTGCTGGTATTCCAGGTAGAAAACTACAAGGCAGCAGAGAGCTGGTACAAGTATCAGGTAGGATACAAGAGAACAAGCTTAGAGATCCCAGTACGAGGATGTCTAAGCTTATATAGCTACAGGTACACAGGAACAGCATACCATACTAGTGCAAGGTAAACAATGAACGGCGTAAGGCCGTTGTCAAAGGGTAAGGTCCATATGTCAGTGGGGCAGGGATAAGTATCAGGCTAACAGAGGTCCAGGATGCACAGTAAGTCAATAGAAAGTGAAACGGGGTAAAGGAAAATAAATGGGGTAAGGGACAGTGGTGAATACAAGTGTAACTTGTGAAAAGGTGGGTTCATGTGAACAAGTACACTTGGCATACTGAGGGAGATGGAAGAAGTGCAATGTGCAGCATTGCCTGATGACATGTAATAAAACAATTGAAAGATGGATCAAAAGAAGTGCAAGTGCGCAGTAAGGTAGAACATGCGGGTTACGCACAAAGGTTTCAAGGTGTGGCAAATGCCAATGAGTCAGATAGTGATACTTCCATACAATGGAAGATGCCAGATGCCAGTAGGCATGTTGATGCAAGTTGGGCATGTGGTGATGGCAAAGCTTCCATACAATGGAAGATGCCAGACGACAGTTTGAACATGTAATGGTTGACATACAAAGTATGTAACCTATGATTGAATAAACGGATGAAGAAAAGAAAAAGTACTAATGGTACATGGCCGATGTTAGGTTCGTAACAGTAAGTGCGCAGTATTAAGGGATGATGGGGAATCCTGTGTAAGGTGAAACAAGTCCAATACCCTGTACCCTGACAGGGGATCTCTGAGTAAATGTGGATCAGAATGTAGAGTAAGTCTGATGATATCCAGAATAACAAGAAAGAGAAAGGGAACAAATAGAAGCAAGAGAAAATCGTAACATTACCCCCCAGTTACCCAGAGGATGTCCCAGCCTCTAATCATAGTTGTCCACTATGTTGTAGTCATAGTTGGTGTAATCAGGGATAGGCGAATGGTGGTTGTGACGACAATCAATAGAGTGATTACCCAGGCGAAGGTCAGAGTGGCATCCAGAGCAAGTCCAACACTGATAAGTGTGTGGACCTGAGTGTGAATGGTTGAAAAGGTGATTGATTAGTGGGGTCTGAACCCAACGACGATGATGAGGGGGTGGTGATGGGTGATCAGGGTTAAGCCCTTCACAAAGAGGAGACCAACATTCTATGAAATGGTGGCCTACCTTGCTGCAGTTCCAGCAGTGAATTTTCTTATTGCAATGAGGTTGGTTTGTTTTGGATTCATCTGCCCCTCCTCTGAGATGATCAGTGGGTAGGAGAGATGGTGATGGAAGTGGGGGTGAGTTGTTGAGATTGATCATGTGAGGAGTGGCAAGAAATGGTAGTAAACGTCAATAGGCATCTGCATTAATGAGTCAGTTGGCTATCTCAGCCTTTTCATGACGTCTCTGGGATAGGAGAGCATCAATATGAGTTTTAAATGTGGTTAACTTTTTGACACAATGAGACCAATCTTGATATCATTTGATATCGTATGTTATGCCTTTGTTTCAGAGATGGCGACATGTGTGGCTGAAAGTTTCCCTGGCATGAGGGTGGAGGAGGGCATGGTGGAGATTGATCTTGAGCTCTGGGTTTTCTCGCAGGTGTTTACCCAGTACCAGTTCTGCTTTGTATGTGATGTTTGCATAGTTCTCCCCTCCTGGTGATAGGACCAGGTCAGGTATGGTGGTATCAGGGGTGCGACACAGGGTGACAAGAATGTGGAACATATAGTCTGGATCCAGGTCACAGAAGCAAGGGTGTGCTCCCACTTCATCATTCTCTCTGTCTGGAGTGTCATAGAGATCACTCGACGGACTAGAAGACTCACTCAGGGGTTCCTCTTGTTCAGCTGCTGGGGGCGACATAGGTCCCAGGTCAATATCATCATCTAGGCAAGGAGAGAATACTGGGGTGTCATTAGGAACCTCAGAGCAGAGCGGCAGTGTGGATAAGTGAGGGGGTACAGGGAGCACAGGGGTGAGGGGACAGGTAGGTGGCAGGGATGGTGGGAGAGGAGTGTGGTCAGGTTGTTGGGAGGTATAAGGGATATTACTCACCCTACACTCCTCTACTCCTACCAGAGCTTTCTCTGCTCTCTTGGCTTGTTCATAGGATGGCAGAGTGCAGAATTCTGTGAGAGGGCCTCTAGCATCGTACATGATGGTTCTTTCTTGCGTCCTAAACGTATTGATGGACCAATGTCCAGGGGTTTCAAGCATGATCTGGTGATAGTTCTTGACACTCCTGATGTATTCATTGGCAAGATGGTCAAGGTTTGGCAGGGTGGGGCTGGAAGTATAAGACATTGTTTAAGATGATCGGAAAGTGGGAGATGGTTTATGAAATTGTTTATGCAGTGAGGGCAATGTAGAGCTGTAAAGATCTGGGGAAAAGGGAATGATTACCCCCTCCTTTTAACGATGACGTCCATGGCATCTAGATGATTCTGGGATTGGGTGGAGCCATTTGAAGTTAGCTAAAAGTTCTGAAGCATGAGCTTCTAACTCTGAGTGTGGAGCCATTGATTTTCCGAAGCTGGGTAGCCAAGCCATTTGACCAGGAATTGGGGTTGATTATGATATAGGCGGTGATCTTCGATTCTTTCAATTTCGAAGTGTTCATCACCTTCAATGAGATCCAGGACTGGTCAGGTAAAGTAAGGGCCATGTGCCACAGTTTCCCTATATGGGGCAAGAAGTGATGTGTGGAAAACAGGGTGAATCCGGGTAGACCAATGACTGGGTAACAATAGACGATAAGTGACCAGGTTGATGATGTCCATGATCAGGAATGGTCCATATCGGCAAGGAGCGAGTTTCAAGGAGGGTGACAGGGTGTGAAGGTGTTTCCCTTTGAGCCAAACCTGGTCACCTACCTGATATGATGGGAATGGAGTATTATCCATCCAATCATTATGTGCCAGGAGTTGTGCCACTTTGATTTCATCACAGAGTTGTGACAATTCTGTGATCTGGTCGGATAACAGTGTGGAGTTGATTGAAGTTGGGATAGGTATGGATAAGGGTTCATAACCCATGAGAGCGAAGAATGGGGACATCTTGATCATCGAATGGTAGTGGGAATTATGAGCAAATTCCACAGTGGGTAGGTATTGAGACCAATCGGATTGTCAGATTGACGTGTATGCACAGAGGAACTGTTCTAATTCCTGGTTTAACTGTTCTGTCTGACCGTCAGTTTGTGGGTGATAGGCTGTAGACATAGCCTGTTGGATCTGGAGGATGCAACAAAGTTCAGATGTGAATGCAGCAGTGAACTGCATCCCATGATCTGATATAAGCTTTGTGGGAAGGCCAAAGTGCTTCCAGACATGGTTGCAGTATATTTGAGCCATTTGCTCCACAGTGATCATGGTATGACAGGGAAC
>QLPM01019807.1:7500-21817 GCA_003314695.1 Albatrellus sp. MG142 | reverse complement strand
GGAACGTAGTACTTCGCGTAAGGCGGAACAAGGATGGAAAGGTTATACGCATGTGGGACAGGACTGCGGACTGGATGGATGGACGGACAGATGGATGGACAGACAGACGGACGGAGTGGCATGGCATGCACAGCATCTTCTGACATGCAAAGATGACATTTGTGGAATTGCAACAAGTGTGGAAATGGAACGGACTGGTCTGGAAACATAAGCAGAGACCAGCTCATGTAAGCGGAGACCAGACCGGGTCATTACACTCACCTTCCTTATCAACTTTCACTCCTACTTGGAGTGGCTCAATCCTGCTGAGATACCAAGGCACTTCCCTCTCAGTGTACTCCTGCTGCTCTTCAGTCAGTGGGGGTATCTCACTATGTTCCTGGTTCTGTATGACCTCTGGGAGTGGGCTCTCCAGGTGGAGACCTGCTGGTTTGGTTTGCTCTAGAACACAGCATGGTTGGCCAGAGCAATCCACTCTTACCTACACTCAGAGCTGTGGGAGCAGAAAAGGAGTGGATAGATACAAACATGGGCTTTAGGGGACTGTGGAGAGAAGGCTATTTATCATTAGAATTTATTGACACAATGAAAAATAAGGGAGACTCATGACACCCATTTAGACTTTACTTGTCCACAACCATTCATGTACTCAGGGATAAGTTGCTCAGTAAGACACTTGAATATTTTTCTTTTCTCTCACTACTAGAGTTTTAAAAGATGTCAGCCTAAGGAATCATCAATGGAACATGTTTCTTATGGAATCTTATCTCATTCTTAGCCTTTCTGACAATAGCTTTCCTACTTTCATTGTGCTCCACAAGCTCAATGAGGCACTAAGTGAGTGCACTGTTATTTTCTGCCCAAGGAACAGTTGCAGAGTTACCCATGATAGTATAAAAATGAAGGTAGGACCAAAGGAGTGTGCAGTCAATGGGAGATCCGGCACCGCACTGAGTCCAAGGTGGCAAGATGTGACTCAGGTGTGACAAACAATTCACAGCTCCCAAATACGAAAACCGTACCTCAACTTTGAGCTCCCCTAGTAGGTCAGCAATGGAGACTAGAAGGAACTTCGATATGTCAAAGACTTCCATTCACGATGTCCAGTCTCGACGTGCGTTTCTTCTCGTCATTTCCTCTTCAGGGCTTCAACGTCCAAATTGCTACTATTATACTCTTCTCGTCCCCAGTTCTGTGTGATTCCCATCTTTTCTTTATATTCTCCCTTGCATTTTGAATCATACCACGCTCCCTCATCCTCACACTCATTTCTTCCACCACCTGATACTCTATAAATGCACACCAAGTCTTTACTCCTCCATTCTCTTACCTTCGTTAGCGTTGCCTTTTCCGCTTCTGCAGACCAGTGGAGGCTTCGTTCCATATATCAGTGTGTGCTCGACCCTTGGTTTTTCAGTTATGCCAATAAGCCTCTCGGATCTCATTTTCGCGTAGAGTAATCACGGATCGCTATGCCCTCACTACTGGCGCAGACCCTAACGCGTGTGACCCTGGTCAACAAACTTGGTGTGGAGGAACATGGAACTCCATTCGCGAAAATTTGGATTACATCCAGTCCGCAGGCTTCACCGCCAGTACGCCCAATTTTATTTTATTTTGCCATTTTCCGGTCAGTAGTGAACATACATGGCAAGTTTGGATCAGCCCTGTATCCCAAAACCATGAAGGCCCGAGAACACCCTATGGTGATGCCTACCATGGGTATTGGATTGCTGACGCTACACAGCTGAACAGTCGGTTTGGTACTTCTGACGATCTTAAGGCCTTGTCAGATGACTTGCACCGTCGCAACATGTATGTCTCCTTCCTGTGTGGCGCAGTCTTGCATCAATAGTCTCCATGGAAATGCATAGGTATTTGATGGTCGATGTCGTCGTCAATAATGTGATGGCCCTATCTACCCACCCTGATCTATCCACCTACATGTTCAAGGATCAGGTGGGCTTTCTTCATTCCGCTCCAATTTACGGAGTCTTATGACGTGATAAATAGTCTCAATACCATCCTTACTGTCCTATCGACTGGAGTAACAACACTAGCGTCGAAGATTGTTGGCTGGGTGACACTGCAGTCCCCCTGCCTGACATCAACACACAAGATACTATTGTTATCTCCGCATATGGTGACTGGATCCAATCTTTAGTCCAAAAATACAATATCGACGGCCTTCGTATCGACGGTGATAAAGTCCCCCACATTATAACGTTACTAGTAGTTCACTGATCTGATGTGTTTCCCCTAGCTGCAAAGTAAGTCAGAAGCCTTCAAACACATCTGGACGCACCTGACATCAGCATAGGCACGTGCAGCCCAACTTCTGGTCGCAGTTCTGCAGTAAGGCTGGTGTCTTCTGTATGGGCGAAGTCTTTGGAAGTGATGTCGGGTATGATACTCCATTGGTCTCTTGCTCTTCACTTATCCTGGCTCTGCAGAGAGGCTGCTGCGTACCAGGACGTAATGGACTCGGTGCTTAACTACCCTATGTATTATGCACTGGTAGAGGGGTTTTCAATCCCTGGCCCTCATAACATGTCCGCAGTGACGGACATATTACGTCAGACACAGCAGAGCTATAAGGTATCTTGATTTTCAGCTTCGTAGTAATTTCGTGTCTGATTCCTGAGCAGGACACAACAGTCTTGGGCAATTTCCTTGAAAACCACGATGTGCCTCGATGGTATAATCTCTCTGTCGATGCGCAATCCTTATAGTATGTGAAATGATCATTGATGATTGCAGCGGACCTTAATCAATTCAATCCAGTAACGCTATGGTTTTCACGTTCATGTCCGATGGGTATGCACTTTTGTGTCGAGGTTGCAAGTTAATGAAGTCGATTTTCCATAGAATTCCTATTGTGTACTATGGTCAAGAGCAATACCTCAACGGCAATGATGATCCTGTGAGGAAACCTGAAACTTTTGTATCTTATAGCTGGGCTCATATACCTGTAATCGACACAGTGGAATCGTGGCCCTCTGTGGCTGTCGCAATATAAGAAGACCTTCGCCTATAATCTGACTGGTACTCTTAACCAGGTGCGTTCGTGTCCCTGATACGTGTATTTATACCTTATGTGCTGTTGGACGTTCATACTGTCCTAGTTACGCAATTACCTTGTCAGTAACACTGATTGGGCGACATCCAAGATGCAAGTGCTTGAGGCAGAGCCAGTGGGAATAGCTTTCATAAAGGGAGACATCGTCACGATCTTGACAGACATTGGATCTCCGGTGTGTTTCATACCCATTGTACCAGTCCCGATACTGACATTGCTGTCAATGTAGCCACAGAATGTCAGTGTCGTTGCTTATACTCCATGGGACACAAGTTTCTTGTCAACGGAGTCCGTTCACGCTCCTATCGCCTATTATATCACGCTAACGAGAATTATTAGTATCCTGTCCTGTAAACAGTGGGTTGTGGGTAGCAACGGGACTGTCCAGGCCGAATATTCCAAGGGCGGCACACCTGTGATTCTTGTCCCAGACCAGATTCTTCAAGACGCTAAGCTGTGCCAGTTTGCTGTATCGCAGTCAACACTGCAGTCCGTGCATGCTAATGGAGCATTATCTCTGCGACCAAATGCATACTTCGTTGCTGTTTCCTTGGCCCTGTTGCTTTTCATGTTGTCATCTAGGTCGAGCGTACAGTAATTTGTGACTCCATTATTAGTACAAGTAAAAATCAGTAGCAGCTGGGAGGTTACTACCAGTGCTATGAGTGCATTACTTTTATTCGTCCTCTTCAGACCTTTATTACATCCACGTTTTCATGGTTAATCTTCATCGTTCGAACTTCGTAGAACTGACCGAGTTGCCACTATTTTAAAGCGGAGATAAGAATGCGAGTCCAAACAGTCCGCGCGTCCGTATGGTCAATGAACCCCCGTAGCATCTTGTCACTCGCGCTCGCCGTCACCGACGGCGTACGTGTGTTTTCCAACCATTTCTGTTTGTTTCGCTATCTTCACTTTCAAAAACGGCTTCTGGCGGTAGCGGTAGTCGACGCACGGAGGCTGCTACTGCACGGTCTCCTGCCATGGACAATCCCCCCAACAACAATATTCATACCATCGTGAAGGCTCAAATAGTCTTCTTGTTGTCAACCCTGACGGAGGACAATTTTGATCACAATCAGGCCGAGATACGCTCAGTGAGCTCTTCTGTCGTATCTAGGTTGAAACTCATGACCTATCTGACGTTTTCTCACTGGCGCGCATTAGCTCTCTGAGCAACATGGAATCGAGACGTACCTTCACTTCATTCGGCGCCTCATCGTTCACTCTCAGGCCCGACTCGTGTCCACAGCTGTTCCTTCGGCATTGGACACATCCACATCGCTGACCTTCAGGCTTCTCGTACAAGAGACCCAACGTCTTGCCCGCGACCCTTTTTTAGCGGATCGTTTTCGAGATGGTTTAAACCGGGGCGAAGGGGATGTCTTTCGTCATTTCGACCTTGTCCGCTTCGCGGACCGTATAGGCCTTCGACCTCTTGAGCGACTCGTATTAGCGTCTTCTATCGTGTACGCCCCCACGCGTAAGGAGTTGGTTCAACAGGCCGCTACAATTATTCGCGTTGATTTCGAAAATGCTGTTCTCTCCCTTTGTCAACACCCTTCTTTCAATCACGCGGATTTGTCTCCTAGCCAAGTTGCGAAGCTGCTTTCGAACCTCCTTGTTGGACCTACTTTGGATTCGCCGACCCTGGACGCTACGCAGCGTCAAGCTCTTGTTGCCGCTGCTCAGGCGAAGTACGGATCAGAAACCGTTGCTCCAATGCTTCAGCAGATCTTCCCTCGCATGAGGTATGTGGTGGAATACTTCAGATGGACCTTACACACTCAATGGTTGCGACGATGTCTATCAAATAGCCTGCCACCTGGAATCACATTTGTCCAGTGCTTCAATCAACTAGGAGCTGACATTACGAATGATGTGGACACTGTCCGAGCGCTTTTGCTCCGTTTTGGAGTGTCGGACACAAGTCCTCCTAGGGACTCTCAAGTGGTCGAATACGTCTCTACACTTGCTCGTTTGGCGGCGGAAGGATCAACTCTGGGCGACATCAGCTCGTTCGTCCGAGCGTTAGTTAGCCTCGTGAGTAGGCTTGATGAATCTGGAATATCTAGCCAGCTTACATTTCTTTCCAGCCTGTTGCTCTTAACTGGGCCAGCGTCATCCAAGCATTCGACATTCCCGATCGATCTGGGGTCGACACCGCAACATTGAAGCTTCTCATTGCCATACTCTTGAGCAGCCCTCGCGAGGTCGAAAGACACGCTGTTACGGGTTTTTGGACCACTTGGACCAATTCTTTGTACCAGTTACGCCTATTGGATGCTCTGCTTTCACTTCCTGCCGATACTTTCAATTTTGTCACGCTACCTGGTCGACGAATCGTTACGATGGATGACGTTACTAACGCTAGCCCCACAATTAAGGCTTTGGCTGCAAATGTACAAGGCCACACCTGGAACTCCCTGGATCTGTTTGAAGTTTTAGTACGTCTGGCCGACTCTGAATCTACGGACATTCGCAACTTTGTGCGCGAAATGCTGGATAAAGCAGTTCGTATCAGCGCAGAGCTCGTACATATGGGATTGCTGGAAGCACCTGTGAGTCTAGATAGCTATTCCATTGTTTTCAATCTGATCTTCCTTCCAGCAATCGACGTGGAACGAGATACGGCTGGAATACTCCCAGAAGCTCCTTGCAATGTTTCTAGCAGGACACCCAAATCACCAACTGGTTTTTATGCGGATATGGCAAATCCAACCCACGTACTTGACGAATGCTTTTCGCGATTTTTATGAGGAGAGTCCACTCAATATCACTCGGATTCTTGATGTCGCTCAAGACCTCAAGGTATTTCCCTTACTATATCTCTCGTACAGTGTCCTAAATATTATTCTAGATCCTTGACGCACTTCTTGATGTACGGCCCTTTGCATTTGCTCTGGACGTGGCCGCCTTAGCCTCGCGGCGGGAGTATCTCAACCTGGATAAGTGGTTAGCTGACAACGTCACTACCCACGGGGCAGAGTTTCTCCATTCTGTCATTGCATTCCTGGATGCGAAGATGGAAAGTGAAAAGGCCTCGCGAATCTCTGATCCAGCTGTTGAAAGTCGAACCATGACTCTGAATCCCCTCACGATAACCATCTTCCTTCGTATACTTCGGAACAGGTGAGCAGTCCTCTTTATCGATAACCAACGTACATCAATATATGCCAATGTACCAGCTCAAGCGTCATGCATGCCAATGACGTCGACTATTGCTTGGAGGTTCGGAACGCATGCTTACAAATCCACCCTCGCCTTATGAATCTTATACCTGGTACCGACGCCGAGCCGGGGTTCTCAGTTGTCAGCTATACGACTGAGATCGAGGCGGAAGTTGACAGCATCTTCAAGCAGATGTACGATGAACAGATCACTATTGATGATGTTATTGGCATGTTGCAACGCAACAAGAACTCCTCCAATGCCCGCGATCACGAGATTTTCTCATGCATGCTCCATTTCCTCTTCGACGAGTACAAATTCTTTCAGACTTGGTATCCAGCTCGCGAGTTGGCCATGACTGGCTATCTCTTCGGGTCGATCATTCAGTACGAGCTAGTCGACTACATTCCTCTCGGCATCGCCATCCGTTACGTCGTCGACGCCTTGAGTTGTCCCTCCGAGACCAACTTATTTAAATTTGGTATCCAAGCCTTGTCTAGATTCGAGAATAGGCTTTCCGAATGGCAACCTTTATGCCAGGCTCTACTCAATATCCCTCACTTGTTGGAAGCGCGGCCAGATCTGACTGCGAGCATCCATAGGGCTATCGCTAACGCCAATGATGGGACCGGTACCCAGAGACTATCTGTCCCACCTCCAGAGCCGGCCCCCGTCTTTGTCTCCGTTAAGCCTGATCGGTTTGATGCAGACGTGGAGCCTCCGCCTGAGGATATCTCAGATAGAATTCTGTTTATCGTGAACAACCTCGCACCCATCAACTTCGATGCAAAGTTGGAAGACATGAAGGGAAGCTTTAAGGACGACTATGCTCGGTGGTTTGCCAATTACTTGGTCGACCAGCGCATTGGCATCGAACCCAACAATCATCGACTCTATCTTCGGTTTCTGGATGCCTTGAATCGGCCAGTCCTTTCGAAGTATATTCTCCAAGAAACATTCGTGAAGTCAGCGGCCATGCTCAATGCAGAGAAGACCATGCAGTCAAGTTCGGAACGCACAATCTTGAAGAACGTTGGCTCCTGGCTGGGTACTCTCACGCTGGCCCGAGACAGACCCATCAAACACAAGAATCTATCCTTCAAAGACATTTTACTTGAGGGGTACGAAAATGGCCGTCTGATGGTAGCCATTCCTTTCGTCTGCAAAACACTCGAGCCGGCCTCAAGGTCCAAGGTTTTCAAACCTCCGAACCCATGGCTCATGGCTGTTGTCGCTCTCCTTGTCGAGCTATATCATTTTGCAGAGTTGAAGTCGATCCTTAAATTTGAGATCGAAATGTTATGCAAAAATCTCGATATCGACTTCGATGCTGTACAAGCAACATCTGTCTTGCGCAACCGCCCTCTCGCAGACACGTTGGCCGGACCTCCGTTGCCGGATTATGTTGGCGACATCGATGCTCTTCCCATGGGTGGTTACGATCCTTCCTCTCAGTTGCAAGGGGATTCTCAGGTCCTGGCTCTTGGTGCTACCAACTCTGTCGATGCTCAACGAGCTGTGGGCGCACAGATTGAGGTGTTGTTATCAGACCTTCTTCAACATATCACCATCAACTCGCAGCTGGCACCTTTGACTGTCAATGCAACGTTCAAGCGTGCAGTACAACTTGCAGTGGATCGTTCCGTTCGTGAGGTACGTGTCAATGCACGCCTGAATAGGTTAGAGTCTGATTTTAGTATTCGACAGATTATCTTACCCGTTGTTGAGCGTTCTGTTACAATAGCTGGTATTTCCACTCGGGAACTCGTAGCAAAGGATTTTGCTACTGAGCCTAATGAAGAAACACTTCGTCAAGCGGCTCATCGAATGGCACAGAAACTGGCAGGAAGTTTAGCTCTCGTAACTTGCAAAGAGCCCTTGAGAAGCAACCTGTCGAATCACATGCGGCAGTTTTTGAATGATCAAGGTTTCAGTGAGGTACGTTCTGTGTTTCTTGGAAAGGTTGGGTATAGGTGTTTATGGGCATTCCAACAGCAAATGGTGCCAGACCAGGTTGTCCTGCTTCTTGTTCAGGATAATATCGATATCGCTTGCCAAGCAATTGAGAAAGCGGCTATGGACCGTGCTATCATTGATGTGGACGAGAGTTTCGCACCAGCTTATGAGGCTCGTCGCCGCCATCGTCAGGTATGTTCATTGTATTGTTCGTTGAAGTATCCATCATTCATATGCCTTTCAATCACAGACCAGTCGTGGACAACCATTCTGGGACGCCACGGCGCTTCATACCAATTATTCTGCCTCGCTACCCGATCCCCTCAGAATCAAGCCGAACGGTGTGCAAGCCAATCAGATTGGTGTCTACGAGGATTTTGGTATGTTTGACTTTTTTTATCATTTTACTTAGTTGTACCGACTATTGGCAGGTCTTGACGCCAAACGACGCTGGGCCAGCCGCCCTTCCTCAACCATGTCCTATACTCGCAACGACCCTCTCTCATCTGTGCTTTACCCCTCTTCTCCCGGTTTGGACCAACAAATTGTGGCTCAGAATGGGCTGTCTCATCAAGATGCAATGGATCGCTTCAACGTGAGTTTGGGTGTTTGGATCTTTGTCCATTAGTTATTCAGAATATCGTAGGCCATGGTCAAGGATCTGGAAGCTGTGCTGAACCAACTGCCGATTCAATCGTTGGCCGCCTTGCCTCCTAATCATGACGTTCGGCTTTTAATCCGGCAGGTCCTTTATCTGGCGGCAGAATCCACCGATCGTCATCGCACTCCTCTTCTCATGTCACAGAAAATCGTTCAGCTTTTGTATAAGACACATTCTCAGCTAGCTCGTGAAATCCATGCTGCGTTGCTGGATCAACTTTGCCATTCGTTTGAAGATGTGGCGAAGGAAGCGATTACCTGGTTAATCTACTCTGATGATGAGGTGCGTCCATCAGATTAGTTCCAGAAGCCATTATCGCTCATCATCACACAGCGCAAACTCAATATTCCGGTGACCGTCACATTGTTACGAAGTGGATTAATCAGCATTGCGCAACAAGACCAACAGCTAGCCAAGTTCTTGTTCGGAGATCAACGCTCAACTTTACAAAACTTCGCCGCAGGGCTTATCCGAGAGTGTCTAACATGCGATCCACCGCTGGCCTCCCAAAATCAATTTACATTCACTATCGAAGTCCTTACGCAAATTGTGCAATCGGGCAAAGCAAGTGATGAGTTGGTGATAATTACCCTTTAATCAGAACGATGAGCTCATTCCGTCTCCAGAACTCAAAGGCTCCTCGACGACCTTCGCGGGGTTCAACGTCCATCACAAGTGACTGGAGATGGATCCACCCGTTTGACGGCTGTGAAGTCAGAGTCTGATCATCTCCGTGACAAACTCTTGATCTGGTTCCAACAATGGGTCAACATCTTTCAGCGTTCTCACTCTCCAGAGAAATCGTTTGTTCCGTTCATTACACAGCTGACGAAACAGGGGATCTTGAAAGTCGAAGATGTATCGTCTTTTTTCTTCCGTGTCTCTGCAGAGTCAAGTGTCAACAGCTACATGAAATGTATGGCATCTGGGGAATATGGCTACGCCTTCCATGCATTAGATGCTATGTCTAGGCTCATCGTCTATATTATCAAGTATCATGGTGACGCAGCAGGGGTCAACAATGACCAAGCAAAGGTCCACTATCTGACGAAGATTCTTTCTATTTTCGTCTTGGTGTTGGCCAATGCACATGAGGAACAAGGCTCCTCATTCCAACAAAAGCCGTTTCTTCGTTTCTTCTCTAGCTTGATCAATGACCTCCACTCCATTGAGGTACATCTGGGATCCGCATATTTCCAGTTGCTCATCGCCATCAGGTACGATTTTTGGAAACTAAATATCACAATTTGCGTTAATCGACATTCACTTCGCTGTAGCGATACCTTCAGTTCACTCCAGCCGACCTACTTCCCCGGGTTTGCGTTCTCGTGGATGAGTCTGGTCTCTCATAGGCTTTTCATGCCGAAACTTTTAACGTCCGAGAACCGTGAGGTGGGTATAGGTTTGAGCTGGTCAGGTTTTTCAACCCAGCTGACTTCTTACTTTAGGGATGGTCTGCTTTCTACAAGCTGTTACTATCGCTATTCAAGTTTTTATCTCCGTTCTTAAAGTCAGCGGAACTTCAGCCGTCGTCACGGAACCTCTATCGCGGATCCTTGCGGCTCTTACTGGTTTTGTTGCATGATTTCCCCGATTTCCTGAGCGAATACTACTTCACTCTTTGTGATGTAATCCCTCCCCGCTGCATCCAACTCCGCAATATCATCCTCAGCGCGTTTCCTCCCACCCTCGTCCTTCCAGACCCCCACCTTCGCAACGTGAAGTTTGACACTATCCCCGAGATGGGACCTATTCCTCCTATCCTTTCCGATTTCACGTCTGGTCTCAAGAATGGCGACCTTCGTGGTTATCTCGATCAATTCCTTCTGAACCGTGGCTCTCCCTCCTTTCTCCCCTCACTTAAAGACCGCTTGAAAACCCCTCCCGCGGGAGACAGTTCTTCCGAAAACTACAATCTGTCTTTGATCAATTCGTTAGTCATGTACATCGGCGTGTCTTCTGTTGCACAGGCAAAGGCCAGGAGTGGCTCCTCTCTGTTCAGCCCAAGCGATCCTGGAGTCGTCGCATTGAAGCATCTGGCAACTAACCTTGATGCTGAGGGTATGTTGACCAGATTTTGTCCATTATTCGTGTCTGATCACCTGTGTAGGCCAACATCATTTGCTGAGCTCGATGGTGCTGCACCTTCGCTACCCAAATGCCCACACTCACTGGTTCAGCTCCTTGCTGTTGAACCTCTTCCTGGAAGTCAATGACGACGTATTTGGAGAGATCATGACGAAAGTGCTACTCGAGAGATTTATTGTCCATCGCCCTCACCCATGGGGTGCATTAGTCACCTTCATCGAGCTTCTCCGCAACCCAAAGTATGACTTCTGGAGCAAGGACTTCATTCGAACAGCGCCTGAAGTTACACTGTTTCTTGAAAGTGTATGTGCTTTCACAAATTTAGGGGGTGCAGCTTGATTTAATGTATCCTATATCCAGGTTGCGAGGTCAATCTTCCAATCATGAAAAGTATCTCCTGTTGTCGCCCCTGTTCCTTGCTATCTGTCTCATTTACGCTGTTCTTCTCTGGGTTCTATCTATTGCACACTGTATTGTAACATCATTCCCTCCATTCAAGTGTTCAAAAGGCATCTGTGTGAGACGCGAACTTTGAATAGGTCCTACGACGAATACTTACACCTATATATCCCTTGTATCGCCTTAACTACGTACACCCCCTTAATCCTGCCAAGACATAACTTCACTCCACCCCCACTGTTCATCCCATAGGCTGCAGCGGTACGATGTCCCTTAGTCTTTCTTCGGAGGATAAAGCAAAACTCACCCTGCGCCTCGTAAACCGGCTGCGCCAAAAGTGTCTGTATTTCCATTTACGACTAGCCAGTCTGGCAACGATACTCCTGTGCGGATTGGGAATAATCTTGCCAGCCTTTCCATACCCGAAATACTATTCGCTAGCATGAATAGCATTGCACCAGATGCTGCTCCTGGGTGTGGATGCAGAAAAATGGCACCTGATCAAGCAGATTGCATTAGCGAGTTGAACGCACACAGCCCCACGCACAACCCACCTTCTGAATGACCATCCAAAACCTGTCCCCTCAACTGCAGTGATAAGCCCTCGCTGATCTCGAAAGCAGTTCGCCTTTTACTTAGACACTCTCGAACGAAGTGACCAGTGGTGGTACTGATGACAACTATATTGCCTGGCCCCAGATTACCTGCCAAATGCATTTGCAGTGCCTCTGCGCCGTTGATGAGTTCGCAGTCTAGCTTATGATAAACGTTGAGAGCGTGGGCCAAGCGCCGAGCTATGGAGTTTGCATGCAGAATATCCGACCCGTCGGTGACAAGTATGAGAGGACCTAGAGTTTGTAAAATGGTATGCATTTGGCCTGACCGTCGTAGTGGCTGGTGCACGGCCGGTGCACTCGTGAGCTACGTGAGAAGGCATTAGAGTGAGTCAGTCCGGCACGTCTCGGAAGACCTACCTGCCATCCATCAATATTTCTCTGGGCTTGGATAGCTCCATCCCCTGATTGCATCGTCGATAAATCGGAACCGTCAACGAAGAGACAAGTAGCAGAGTCCGCGGTGAGATTCAGAGAGAAAGATTTCACATTGTGAGTTTTCACGAATGCCGTATCTCCTTTTATGTTGACTGTAAGGCGTGATAATCTAAAAGGAGTCGGCGCGTAGACTCCAATGTGCTCTGCCGTCACTCACCTGCCTGGTATCAACGAGCTTTCAATCCGCCACCCCTGCAGCGAACCGCTTTCTGATGGTATCATGACGGTCAGCGTGAATGAAGGAGAGCTAACGGTTGAGTTTGCTTCCGTAACAGAGCGCAAAAAGGCTTGAACGCGATCGTTCGCGAACACTGAGGGGTACCAGTGCAGTTCTCCTTGATCCTCTTGGTAACTGGAAACCTGTAAGGCATGATAAATCGTTCAGAAAATCACGTACCTGACATTTGCATCGTGACGCCAGCTCTTAAGTATGCTCACAGCTTCCCGAGTATGCCAAGTGGGGACAATTTCGTCATCACCGCTGCGTAAATCCCATAATTCCTGTTAGACCCCGTGCTTGGATACAAGGACATACCCGTGGATGGCTAGAACTGGCGTATCGACCAAGTTTGATAAAAAGAGATCATTGTCATCGGGTGTGAAGGATGCTTCCAAAATTGAGCGAAGTGATGGGTCAATGAAATGTGCAGATCTACGACGAAACAGATGCAGAAAGCAACCTGACACGAATTGCGTCTCAGACAAACCTTGAATGTGTCAGAGGGACGTAGGCTTGGGACTTGATATACCCCGCAGCAGGAACAACTGGACAAAAACCGCTACAATAAGGACCTGTTTGCATCATGTTTTGTGTCCAAAATACCTGCAATAATTTTGTCGGGCCACCTCGAGGCCAAGTACCAAGCTCCCTGGCCACCATTAGAATGCCCGATGACTGCCACCCTGGTGCTTTGGGCTATCTTCCATTCTTTCCATGCCGCAGTTTTGATGAGTATGTTAGCGAGGGCGTCCACCGACTCCCATGCGTCCTGTGCGCTTGGACCATGCCAGTCAAGTCCCTGGTGGGCGGAAGTCAAATTACTTGAATTAGATCACGGTCAGTTTAGTTTACCCATGACGTCCGTCCACTTGGCATTACTATCCAGCTGAACAGTTGACGAGGGACAGCTTCGCTCCAGAAGGGTTGAGAAATAATATCAACGCCCGCGCCGTCTATATCAAAAGTGTCAGGTATCTGTCAGCATCCCTGATACAGCGATGCCATCGGAATTGGCTGCCTCCTACTAAGTTATGGAAAACTTACGCAGTGCGAGTATAGGAGGTCGGGGTCGCTCCCCATTCGGAGTAGGTCTTCTCGGTGGGAGGACAACAAATACTGTAGGCATAGTACTCGCGAAGAAATAAGAGGCTTTGATGGGTCTAAACTCGCTCAACCAATGGCTATGGTGAGTGACAGGTACGTCGACCGTCAGTGTCGAAGATACACTGCCAGATAAGATAGACAGCAGTATACATAACGTCGTCCCATGGAAAGGCTTTGAATGCCTGATTCGTATTGGGAGGACACGAGTCTGCCCCGGGGCGATGGTGGTCCTCCTCAGAAGATCAAGGTATATGTCCTGAATTGTCCCGAATGATGAAATAGGATATCAATATGACTTCGTCAACTTGCCTCACTATGTGCCTCCGGGAGATAAGTAACAGAGGCGATCGTCCACCATCCAGACTTGCTCCTCAAGCCAATACCGATGGCATCTCCAAACATGAAGCCATCGACAAAGTCACCGAGCACATCGTGACTGACCTCGTGCAATAGCTCGTCCCTTGGTGATTTGAGCTCAATGGCGATGCCGATGTCTAGCACGGGGAAAGATCTGTCGTGGACTAGGGGGTCACCGAAGAGCCTGATCTAAGTTAAAGAAAAAGTAGTGTTTAGGATCATAGCGCTAA
>QLPM01019807.1:0-2500 GCA_003314695.1 Albatrellus sp. MG142 | reverse complement strand
TTATTCATCTTCTTTATTGCCCTGTCGTTGCATGGAGGCAGATCGTTCTATCATCTGATCTCTGGATAGTGAGTAACTTACAGTTGGAATGATTCTAGATAGTGGAGTCTTGCACAATACCATGCATTAACATTTCTTTCACCTCTAAGCAATATAGAAGCTGGATGCACCAACTAGTTGTTACCTTGCTCAGAGAGCTAGGTCTCTCCAGCCCCGAATAACTACAAAATTCTAATTCTTCCAGGGATTGTTTGATGAACAAACAAACACAATTGCTGTGAGAATGGCTCACATTAACACCACAGTAAAATGGATCTAGTAATTTTTTTTGGTATGTCTGGTTTATTTGGCTTTGATATACAGTAACTGTCACATATGTTGGCTTGCTCTACACAGAATTTGGTGTCAGGATGCCTCTGGTCCTTTTCCCCATTCTGTTCCTTTTTCTTATGTTTATATGAAGACTTGATACCTCATCCTCACACTCACTGTCTTTTACTGTTATACTATAGACTCTGGTCATGTGACCATCTTTTATCTTATCTTGTCTTATCTATGGTGTGTCTTACCTTACCATCACATGACCTTCCATTCTGTCAAGACCATGTCCTGTTGAAAAGTGGACTGGTTGGAGAAACTGAGGTGGAAGTGGAGCTTCCCTAAGATGACCCAAAGTTGGAGCAGAGTGCTTGTGTATTTTCTACCCATATGTAAGGGTTCAGCATACATACAAGTGGCCAGAACACCTATCAAATGCAGTACACTTGGGACATCTAGATGACTTGCTAAGATGAGCAAGGGTTCCCCTTATAGAGAGAGGACTATTAACAAAATTCAGATAAGAGCTGGTGAGGATGAGTAATAAGGATGCCTTGTCAGGGCAAAGGATGCAACACTGGTATTGCTGGTAATCCAAGTAGATATAACTACAAGGCAGCAAGGAGCTGGTACAAGTATCAGGTAGGATACAAGAGAACAAGCTTAGAGATTCAGTACAAGGATATCTAAGCTTATATAGCTATGGGTACATGGGAATGGCATACCATACTAGTGTGAGTTAAATGATGGATGGCATAAGGCTGTTGTCAGAGGGGTGCATCCACATGTAAGTGGAGTATTGAGTCATAAGAAGTCCAGAGTTCAAGGTGGGTCAATATCAAGTGAAACAAGGGTGGTGAAGATAAACAGGGTGAGGGACAGGATATGAATATGAGGGGTAAGCTCATGAAAGTAATGCATGTGGACAGGTACACCTAGCATACTGAGGGAGGTGGAAGAAGCATGATGTGCAGCATCATCTGATGGCATGTGATAAAGCAATATCAAACTGAGTCAAAGGAAGCACAAGTGCACAGTAACAGTTAACATGTGAATGTGCAAGTCACACATGAGGGTTTCGAAGATAATGGCAAGTGCCAGTGAGTCAGTGGCAAAGGTTCCATACAACAGAAGATGCTGGATGTGGGTGGGCATGGTTATGTTGAGGTAGATGTGTGGTGATGGTTGACATACATAGTATGTAACCCATGATTGAGTGGATAGACTAGGAAAAGAAAAAGAACTAATGGTACACAGCCAATGTTAGGTTCATAACACCATCATAGTGAGCAAATCAGAGCAGAGTGAAGCAGAATGATTTAGAATGAGAAGGAAATAGATATACTGAGATGGAGAGCAGTGGGAATGACTCAGGATGAGGCCTCACTCAAGATGAGACAAGGACAACCAAGAAAATTTACAGGGTGCCTCTATATACTGTTGTCAAGACCATGTCCTGTCGAAAACGGACTGGTCAGAGAGACTGAAATGGAAGCAGAGCTTCCCTAGAGCAACTGGAAGTTGGAGTGGAGTGCTCATGTATCTTCTACTCGTCACAGCGAGCAAAGTGGAGTGGAGTGAAGTGGAATGAGTTGGAATATGAAGAGATAGATGGATTGTTGGATGGAAAGCAGTGGGAACAATTCAGGACAAGTGTTACAATTACCAGGACTTGTTTTTCTTTTCACCTTACTGCTTACTCGCCCTATCAGTTATCATCATCATCTCCACTTGACAAGTGGTATTCCATCATATTCCATCATATTCTTGTTATCTGTTCTATTCTTGCTATCTCTGACTCATCTGCCTCACTGGATACATGAGGCGGACAGCCTTCACTTCTGTTGTTCTATTTTTAGCCTGAAACTCATTCTTACTCATTTCAGTTCTATTCTTACATCCTTATCTCTGATTCATATCCCTATGATCCTATTGGAGGATAAGGGATTACTTACATCGAACACCCGTGCCCAGGAGGGAGCCCTGCCCTCAAGTAACTTGTATAAATACTGTACCAGATTGTGAGGATGAGCAAGCTTATCCTCTTGTACAATACAGCGTACTTGTCACTTGGATCATCAGCAAGTCAACTCGTCTCTATAAGCCTTCCCATTCTAGGGAGCTTATATTACTCATCTTACTCACTCTCAAACCTTGGGCTTCACCTAGGGCTCCACTACTC
>QLPM01019742.1:0-11185 GCA_003314695.1 Albatrellus sp. MG142 | reverse complement strand
GTATGAACCCCTCGTCATGTTCTTCGGTCTCATGAACTCCCCAGCAACATTCCAAGCCATGATGAATGAAACATTCAAGGACCTCATTGAGACGGGTAAAATCTTCATTTATATGGATGATATCCTCATCGCCACCGCTACCCTAGAAGAACATCAAAAACTCGTTCAACAAGTCTTACAATGCCTCCAAGATAACCACCTCTTCCTCAAACCAGAAAAATGCGATTTCGAACAAGAAGAGGTCGAATACCTTGGGATGCGCCTTCGTTATGGCCAACTTGCCATGGACCCAATCAAGTTGAAAGGTATCCAAGATTGGCAGGCTCCAAAGAACCTCCATGAAGTCCGAGCTTTCTTAGGATTCGCGGGTTTCTATCGACGTTTTATTCGCAATTTTTCACAAATTGCCCGACCTCTTAACGATCTCACAAAGAAGACTCGCCCTTGGCAATGGATGGAAGCCGAAGAAAAATCGTTTCAAAACCTTAAAGCACGCTTTATGGAAACCCCTGTCCTTATCCAACCTGATCCAACCGCCCCCTTCCACCTAGAATGTGATGCCTCGAAGATGGCCTGTGGAGCTGTCCTTTCACAAAAAGGAGACGACGGACTCTGGCATCCTGTCGCCTTCATGTCTAAATCCTTTATCGAAGCTGAACGAAACTACGATATCTATGACCGAGAACTCCTCGCCATTATCAAAGCACTTGAAGAGTGGCGTCATTATCTCAAAGGCTCCCCCCATACCATCGAGATCCTCTCTGATCACAAAAACCTAGAAGTTTTCAAAGAGGCTCGCAAGCTGTCTCGACGACAAGCTCGCTGGGCTCTATACCTCACCCGTTTCGACTTTTCCATCACTCATATCACAGGGAAAAGTGCAGGAAAACCAGACGCACTTTCTAGATGACCAGATCATGACTCTGGGGATCATGATAATGAGGATTGTATCCTTCTCCCCTCCTCTGTATTTGCTCACTCCATGACCCTAGTGTTAAATGACTCTGCCCTACTCCAGCGAGTCAAAGACTGTCAATCTCAAGATGGAGAAATACTAGACGTCCTCTGATCAATACAAGCCAATGCACCCAGCCCCATGAAATGCACCTTACTCAAAAACTGGGCCGTTCATGACGGGCTTGTCTTTTATTCCGGACGTCTTTGTATTCCAAATGACCTCGACCTTCGACGAGATCTAGTCCAACTGCATCATGATACACCCTCAGCAGGACATCCCAGACAGGTTAAGACCTTAGACCTGGTTCAACACTCATTTTGGTGGACAAGTATGCGTAAATTCATATACGACTACGTTGATGGTTGCGCTACCTGCCAATCTACAAAAAATCTCCCTAACTGCCCACGCACCCCGCTCTCACCCATTCTGCCCGAAGAAAACGCCACTCCTTTCTCTACGGTTTCCATGGACTTTATCATGGAACTCCCACCCTCAAACGGCTTCGATGCCATAGCTGTCTTCGTCGACCATGATGTCACTAAAGCGACTGTCATCGCACCATGTCACTCAACAATAACAGCCGAACAAACTGCTTCCCTCTATCATGCCAATGTCTGGAGATGTTTCAGCCTTCCCTCTAAACTGATCTCTGACCGAGGAACCCAATTCACCGCCTCCTTCACTAAGGAGCTTTGTCGCCTCCTGTCTATTCAACAGGCGATGAGCACAGCCTACCACCCCCAGACGGACGGACAGATGGAATGGCTCAATCAAGAGCTGGAACAATATTTATGAGCCTACTGCAATACCCACCAATCCGATTGGGTGGATCACCTTATTAATGCCGAATTTGCTCATAATACACGTATTCACTCCACCACCAATTCCTCGCCCTTCTTTGCCCTTATGGGCTTCCACCCTGTTTCACTTCCTCGCTCCTTTGAACCTACCCCTGTCCCTGCGGTCCAAGACCGCCTCTCCGCTCTATCACAACTCCGTGATGATATCTCAGCTGCACAGTGTATCACCCATCGCCATTGGGTCGATAACATTCCTTCCTTACCTTACAAGGAAGGTGACTCAGTTTGGTTAGAAGGAAAGCACCTTTCCACCTTCTATCCTTCCGCTAAGCTCGCCCCTCAATGTCATGGGCCCTTTGTTATCTCAAAAATTGTTAACCCAGTCACATTCCGTCTCACGCTCCCTCCTTCCTGGAAGATCCATCCCATCTTCCATGGATCCTTCCTTTCCCCCTACAAAGAAACCACTTCACACAGTCCCAACTATCTCCGTCCCCCTCCTGACCTTATCGCAGGAGATGAACACTTCGAAGTCGAGTCTATTCTAGACTCGCGTTATATTCGCAACAAGCTCCACTACCTCGTGCACTGGTTAGGCTATCCATCAGCAGATGACCAATGGTTACCTGCTGCGGAACTCCAATCAGCACCGGATTTGGTTGCTTCCTTTCACACAGCCTACCCCACAGCCACCTCCCCAACCCTCCGCCCTACTACTTCTTGACGAGGTCGTCGACGTTAAAAAGGAGGGGGGTGATTTCTTACCTTTCCCTGTCCTCGCATCTCTTTTTCATCCTCATCGCTCTTGTTACAACCCTGGAACTTTCACCCATCCCGCTATCTCTCCAACTCCTACCCATGGCTGACACACCATCCCCACCCACCATGTTTGACTATCCTCACGCCTTCGTCAACGGACAACTCCATGTCCTTATGACCGCAGCCGAGTGGCTACAAGCAGAAGACGATGCTGAGCTACCTGAGGATATGGTTCCTCAGGACTCGCCCCTAGCTCGACTTGAAGAGGCAATCGAACAGTACGAAGCAAGGTTTCACAGCTCACCCGCCCCCACCGACCTCCTCTTCGCTATCGCGGAGGAAACACCAACCCACACCCCAGATGACCCACTCACACTGCTCGAAGCAGAAGCAAAGGAGGAACAGGAGGAGAGAACGAATCTCTATGGTGACCCTATCCCCTCCCCCGTCCTAAGCCTGAAAGACGTACCAGTAAACTTCGAAAATCCTGAGGAACTCGTCCTCAATTGCCATCATTACCCTCATGGATACGAGTCGGATACACCTCCAGGTACTCCCCCCTCTCAACATTCAGATACTCCTCCCTACATCCCTGCCGAATTACCACCCTCACCCACACCATCACACCCTACCCTGCCATCCACTCACACCCCCATGCCCAACTACGACACCGACATTGACCTTGGCCCAGAAATACTGATCCCCTCACCCTCGCCTATTCCCTTACCCGTCCCACCACCACACTCTGCCACTCCTTACCTGCCCGCACTCGGCCCCACCTTCAACGAACTGCCAGCTGACTTCATCGTCGATATCTTGGGCAAGCTATGTCATACCCCAGACAGAATCCCTTCAGACCTCGTCATCCAGAATGGTCAATTCTTCGAGGTAAAGAGGTTTGCCAAACCAGTACTACCGGGACCTCTTTGCCAAGATATCGAATTAAACCCTCCGTTCCATCAAGTCCTGGTCAATCGAGGTAGTAGCATCCAAGTGGAAAGGGCGTTGATCCATTGTCATGACAGAGGGTTGACAGCAGACATCGTGCGCTATCGCGATTACTATCACTGCCTCTCTAATCTGGACTCCCTCATCACTCGTCTTGGCGAGCTTGCCAACCAGAGGACCTGGGAAGCGCAAGAGATTGCGAATAGATTGGTCAATGCAGATGCTGAGTCTCGCATGCTCCCCTACCTCACTACCCCATACCACATTAACCTGCCTGAGGTTATCTCAGTACCATCCGCCCCTCTATCTGCCTATCCTAACCTCTCTGATGAATCACCCGCCTCTTCACCCTCATCACCTGAACCAGCAACTCGTATCAGAGGAGGTGCTGATGACTCGGAGAAAGAAAACCGCTCCAAACGACCCAAGCGCAAACCTACCCGTTGCTTCAATTGCAACAAGGTAGGACATAGGTGGTGAGAATGCAGGGCACCACGTCGTGCCAACTTCCACCCCCATCAACCATCCACCTCGTCTCGCCCTCGTTCCGAGTTCCGCCCCCTCTTCACTCGCCTTTGCCAGCGCTCGCACAGTGGACCTTGCGTCTATAACTGCAAGTTCTGCAGGGGTTGTGGTTTGGATTTATTTCACGGTGTTCATGGCTTAGGGTGTTTGTATGCTGATCGCACTACTACATCCCACGACCCTACGGACTACGAGATGAACAATGCGGATGATTTCGACTAATTGCTGAGGCAGCAATTGGGTAGAAGAGGGGTGATGTTACAAACATATTGGACTATTTAATTCCTTTCATCTTACTGCTTACAATCCATCCATTTCTTCTGACAACACTTATCACTTACAAAGCAGTACTTCTCTCATCATGACTCGTGTCCATTCTATCTCGTTCTATCTTCTTCTACCTTGCTTATCTTGGACTCACATCCCTGATGTCCTATTGGAGGATAAGGGGTTACTGTACAACCTTACCCGTGCACAGGAGGGACGTCTGCCCTCAAGATCTTCGTATATAACATGTAAACCGCTGTGAGGATAAGCCCTAAGCTTATCCTCTTGTACAATCATCAGTACTTGTTTGGATCTTCAACACATCTACTAAGTCTTGCACGACTTTTGACTTGTCTTACCTCGTTCACTCGCTCTCAAACCTTGGGCTTCGCCTAGGGCTCCGCCACCTCACCGTATAGGTGTTTGACCGCTCGACTGCGTGTTAAACCCTTACACTCGCGCATCATGGCGCGGAATTCGTCTTGTCCCATATTTCTGACTTCTTCAGCCATTCTAGTTCTCTGAGGCGGTCTCTGCTGCTGCTGCCTCTGTGGTTCTTGACATTGGCTTCGATAGTGGCCTTGCTTGCCACAATTGTAACATATCAAGGGCCTAGGACCTCTTTGTTTATTCCTATCCACATCCATAGGCTCTCCCTGTGGTAAAGTATTTGATGTACTTGGCGCCAACGGGGGTGCTTGAGGACGAGGAGCGTAAGGCTGTCTTTGCCCATAGCTTTGATAGGAATTTTGATGAGGTGGTCCTCCCTGTCTGTATCCTGTGATGGTCTGAAAGTGGCGCATTTCTCTATACGCGAATTCTCTGTCTCTTGCACGACTGATCCATTCCTTCAGAGTTTTCGGCACAGGCGAAACTTGATAGCAAGATGTCAGCAATTGCTGACTAATTCCCTGCTTGTACAAATTTATGAGCGCCTTTTCATCGTACCCTGAATCTTCAGCATATAGCTGGAACTCTGTCGTGAAATCTTCAATAAGTTTGGCCCTTTGTCTAAGGTGTGCCAACTTCTGCTGTGCCATCTGTTCTTTGTGCTGGTCTCCGAAATCTTCTTCCAGCATTCTCATGAGGTCATCGTGATCCTCAAATCCTCTTGGATGTGTTAATGGATACATCCTGTCCTTCTCAATCTTGTCTACTATCATCCGCTTCCATTCTTCGGCATATCCCCCTTTCATATAAGACAACGTGACAGTTATCTTATCTTCTTCTTCATAATCTGGATGTGCTCTGTAGAAAAGGAACAGCTGATCTTTGAACGCCTGGAACTTGGTCTTGGTCCTATCGAATGGCGTTGGTTCTGCTGCTTTGACTTTAGGTAGCCGGACTTTGATTTCCGGTTCCTTTGCTGTGGTTTTTATTTTGGAAGTTTCTCCTTCTTCCTTTTGCTTTACCTGCTGCGCTTCAAGCTTTAGGATGTATTCTTGTTGTGCGATCATTTGTTCTTTTTGTTCGTCGAGCTGTGCTTTGATTGCCTGCATCATGCTCATCATCTCCTGCATACCCTGAGCAGACATTGTGTTGGGGGCGGTGGTGGTGATAAAAGGAAATGGGGGAGATGGATCTGTGATGGGAGGGATGTCCGAGATGTTCTTGGGTATCAAGGCGTCCTCTTCTTCTGAGGTTCTGATAGGTGAAGGTGATTGCTGCCTCTTCCTCCTCGGGACTCTGTATGGTGTGGACGTGTTGATAAGAAGAGATGTTATTATGTCAAGGAGTCCTTCCAGCTTGTCTTTAGTACAAGTAGCAGTCTGATTCTGGACCGTATGACTCGAAGTACGCTACTGGATCAAATACAAATGCAAGGTCGGGTGATACTCGCAGTGCTTTTATGATTGCAGGGGCGTAGTCTGAAATGTCTTCGAAATGATCGTATATCTGTCTGCTTACTGCTTCTGAATATTGCCTCCTTCTACTTCTTGGAGTTGTCAACCACTCCTGGGATCTTGGATCGGGGCAAAGATACCACGGAAATCTTTCGACATGGGTGTGTGGTTGCCTGAGACGTTCAAGCACTATGGTGTAGTGCCACGTGATTAGTCTTCGGCGGAGGTGAGGGCGGAGTTTGCTGAAATACTTCTGTGGTTGAAGTACTTCAAAGAAAGGGTCGTTGTCGTATGTGAGGTTGAGGATATGATGATTGTGTTTCGCTTTAGAGCGAGTGTAGTATTGGCGACGAACAGTTGGAGTACGCCCCACTAGAAGTGAGACGAAGGTTTAGAGTTTGAAGTACGAAGGAGTTCGAATATGTTACTTGTTAAGGCAACAATACTCGAAGAGTTGAATCAGAGTTTGAATGTGTTGCTACAACAGAATGGCGATGTTGTAGAGGGGAATGTGGTAGGGGAGAGAAGGGAGAATGATGAGGTAGAAAGAGATTGTTAAGGAAGAGGAGTTCTGATCAATTGTGAGGCCGACGCCGAGAGCGAGGCCAACAACTGAAGGAAAGAAGAAAGGCAGGATGGATTGAGTGAAGTCCTCTAGGATGTGATCTCACTGTAAGGCGGATATCCCAGATGATCAGAACTAAGGAAATACAAAGTAGAGTACAGGTATATATAGTATGGTGTTTAGGGCAGGCGAGACCATGCATAGCGTGTGTCGAGCCTTATCTACCAATAGCACTAAGACCTCATGGTCTGTGCGATGGAACCCTATAGAATGTCATGGAACGATGAGTAAGTATAATGCACAGCATCAGTAATCGATGCGCAGCATATGAGTCATATCTGAATAGTAAGCGGCCCAGCTTAGTAAGTAAAGAAAAGAAAAGATAATACTAATGAGACGAAGCTTTAGAGTTAAGCTGAGTCTCAATAAATGTCTGTAAAAGGAATGTGCTTATATAAGAATGCGCATCGTGAATATAGAGTAAAAGAAATAGAAGAATAGACGGTCCTGACATGCTGTTGGGTCGGGTTGGATGAGTATCGGTGTCTCCATAAATCAGGCTTTGAGATTTTGGAACGACTGTTCCTCTACCTCCGTCCATTGCCAAGGTTTTGTCTTCTTCGTCAAGTCATTCAGTGGTCTTGCGATTTGAGAGAAATTTCGGATAAATCTCCTGTAAAATCCAGCAAATCCTAGGAATGCGCAAACTTCTTGTAGGTTTTTGGGTGCTTGCCATTCTTGGATTCCTTTGAGCTTGATAGGGTCCATGGTGAGTTGCCCATAGTGAAGTCGCATTCCTAGATATTCGACTTCTTCTTGTTCGAATTCACATTTTTCTGGTTTTAGGAACAAATGGTTGTCTTCCAGTCGTTGCAATATTCTTTTGACAAGTTCTTGGTGTTCTTCCATTGTTGTGGTGGCAATTAAAATATCGTCCATATAGATGAATACTTTCCCAGTTTCAATAAGATCCTGGAAAGTCTCGTTCATCATTGCTTGGAATGTGGCCGGCGAGTTCATAAGACCAAAGAACATGACTAGTGGCTTGTACATTCCTCGGTTTGTCTTGAATGCCGCTTTCCATTCATCTCCTTCCTTGATATGGACATTGTTATATCCCCATCTAACGTCGAACTTGGTGAAATAGCGGGCATCTTTAAGTTTGTCCACAATGTCAGATATCAGGGGTAGTGGATATTGATTTTTGATGGTGAGTGCGTTCAATTGTCTGTAATCTTGTACCGGGTGTAGTTTCCCGTCTTTCTTCTTTACAAAGAAGAAGGGAGATGCAAATGGGGATTGGGATTCTCTGATATATCCTCGTTCCAGCATATCTTTGAGGAAGGCATCCAATGCCTTTTGTTCCTCTAGGTTCAGCAGATAGACTTTGCAATTGTTTTCTGGTGTGGTATCTGGTTTAAAGTCAATAGCATGATCCCATTTTCTTGAAGGGGGTAGGACATGGGATGCTGATTCTTTGAAAACTTTCCTCCACAGGAGATATTCCGCGGGAATTTGCTCTTCTAGCATTTTGACTTCCTTTTTGGTGTTTTCTTCTGCAGCCAAGGTTGTCAAGGTCGTGGTTTTGTGGGTTTCTTCATTCCAAAATTCCAGTAATTCTTCAGCAATGGTTTTCTTTGATTTCTTCTCTTCCTCAGGTAGAACAAATCGAACTTTCTTCTTTTGGCATTGTTTTGCAACTGTTTTTGCTTTGACAAGATCTCATAATTGCCATTTCTTAGAAAGTGATAGCGAGCAATATGGTGGGCAGTTGGCAAACACCAATGACGGTTGTTGCCAATCTATTGCAGGATTGTGTCTTCTTAACCAGGTGTGGCCAAGGATGATATCGTCATGTCCCAGATTGGAGACCAGGAAGCGGACAACTTCGAGATGTCCGTTTACCTTCATCGATAGATAGACTTTGTCCTTGATTTTGATGTTTTCGGTGTTGTCTACGTTTCGGACCACGATTTCTTGATCTAGTTTTTCTGTTTCAAGTTCATGTTTCTTGACTAGTCAGTGATGGATGAAATTTGTGGTTGCTCCACTGTCAAGGAGCACCTTGATTTCCCAACTGCGTTTTCCCCCACGAGCACGTAATTCTATGGGAACCATGTATGCATTGGCCTGTGTTATTCTCAAGAATTCGTCTCAGGGGTACATGTTCTTAGTTCGCAACCACGCAGCAAGGGGCAAACTCTTTAAAAACCCTCGTCTTCTAAGATGGATCCTGCTAGCATTCTCTTTTCTTCCACCGAATATCCTCAAGTGAGGCAATGGACGTTCTGAGTAGTGAGTCTTTTGGTGTACTCTGGTAACAGTTCCGGTTCTTCATCGTCTGTGTCTTCAATTACTACCCTGGATGAGGATGGTTTGCTGGTTTGCGTTTGATGGACTCCCACTACTGCTGGTTCTGGTTCTTCTTCTTCTTTGACGGTTCGAGTCTTGTTGTTATAGGGCATTTTACCCTTAAACCTGTCCTTGTTAGGACAGTCTTTTGCCATATGGCCTTTCTCCCTGCATGCGAAACACTTGTTTTCTTCCTGTAATTTCTTTCACATCTCCGGGGTCAGGTGGCATAGTTTGGTTCCTGGTGTGTTTGTTGCATCAATGTCCATGTCGTCTGGGTGTTTTTCCCTCCTTTTGGGCTGTGAATTGGTGGGGGTTAAGCCTTTCTTCATTGCTTGGTACATGCGGAAGTTTGTGTCCACTTGGATGGCGAGCTTTGCCAGTCCTTGGAACGTTGCAGGTCTTGTTTCTCTGTTGTACAGCTGTTGTGTTAACGGGGCATTCAGGCCTCGTTCAAAGTGATAGATAAGGTTGAAGTCATCTGTGACTCCCACGTTGTGCGCTAGAGTGAGGAACTCTGAGTGATATTCTGTTACGAACACTGGACTATCTTTTCTTTCGTCTTACTGCTTACCATCCGTCCATCTCACCGGTTAACTCCTATCACTTACAAAGCAGTACTCTTCCATCATGACTCGTATTCATTCCATCCTGTTCTACGTTGTTCTACTTCGCTTATCTCTGACTCGCACCCCTGATATCCTATTGGAGGATAAGGGGTTACTATACTACTTACCCGCGCACAGGAGGGACGCCTACCCTCAATACCTTCGTATATAACCTGTAACTCGCCGTAAGGATAAGCTCTAAGCTTATCCTCTTGTACAATCACCAGTACTTGCTTGGGTCCTCAGCACATCTACTAAGTTTTGCAAGTCTTTCGACTTGTCTCACCTCGTTCACTTGCTCTCAAACCTTGGGCTTCGCCTAGGGCTCCGCCATCTCGTCGTATAGGTGTTTGACCGCTCGATTGCGTGTTAAACCCTTACATTAGGATAAGCTTTCTGTCCTACTCGAAGCCACAGTGGATTATACGATCCCAGACCCGCTGCCAGCAGGTATCCGCTGGAGCAGAACCAGTCGATCTCTTATCGCAGGAATCAAAGGACCCGTAACCTATATCGGGAACGATCAGTGGGAAACTGTTGAAGGCGAAGTACTCTACTTTCCTTCCCACACTCACAACCCTCTTGCCACATCGGCACCTCGTTTATCTCGACCACCATCTCGTACCTCATCCCAGGGAGAGATCGCACCAGATCCGACTTCACCAGTAACCCTACCTCGCGTACAAGAAGAATCATTTCCCTTTTCTTCTTATCCCTTAGCGACTCATCTCTCCGATACCGCCCAATCGATAGCAACCAGTCCTGCTTTCGTCTCATACGAACCACCGCCAACGCCACCACCTGCACCACCTCCGACCGTTCCTACGATGTCTGGACAACCACTCCAATCGAAAGGACTCAAAGTAAAGGACCCTCAGACGTTCAATGGCGATAAAACCAAGTATCGCGCCTTTATGAACAGCTGCAGGGCCTACTTCATCGCAAATACGCACAAGAACCCTCAAGACGCTCAGAAGATCGTCTTCATACTCTCGTATATGGAGGGAGGAACTGCAGGGTCATGGAAAGACACATACCTCGAGACAACGATGCGTACCTCTATCCCTACCTTTACCGAATTTGAAGCTGCTCTCGACGCTTCGTTCAAAGACGCGAACCTGCAGAGGAGAGCCATGACGCAGCTCACACAACTGAAGCAGAAGGGGAAGACAGCAGACGAATATCACGCTGAGTTCCTCACCATCGCGCATGACACCGGAGTAACAGATGATATCAATCTTATCTGGTATTTCGAACAAGGGCTTAACCAACCCCTCGTCCAACAGCTCTATTCTAGGGAGATTTGTCCCACCACCTTCGTCGACCTTGCCAAATTGGCTATACAGATGGACACCAACTTCCGCCTGTATCAAAACATGAAGAAGAGCCTCACACCCACTACTACCACGACAAAGAAGAAGGAACGACACCCTGACGATATGGACGTAGACCGCACCAAACTTCGACGCCTAACCCCAGAAACACGCAAAAAGCTCCAAGAGGAGAATAGATGCTTTGCATGCCGAGAAAAGGGCCACATCGCCAAGGATTGCCCAAAC
>QLPM01019426.1:0-13777 GCA_003314695.1 Albatrellus sp. MG142 | reverse complement strand
TGTGAGGAGTCAATCTTGGGGAGTGTCTGGTACACCAGACCAGATTGTGGCACTCCAAGCTGCATTTCATCGACTGGAAGATGAGATGACAGCAAGGTGCAGTGTGTATGAAAGTACATTGGCATCTATGCAGCAGGAGATCCTCACTCTGAAGGGTGAGAGAATTGAGCCTGTCACTGGGCCAAGTAGATGATTTGAGAGTATGACTGTTGGTGGGTCATCCTCTTACATTTTTCTGTTTAATTATTGATAGTACATATATTTCAGATCCTCCACCACCATCTTCTACTACACAACTAGCAGATAGTCTTCTTGTCCTTGAGTCTGCAGAAGTACATGAGGAGGAGGTGGGTGAGCATGATGTCATGGTGAAGATAGAGCTGGAGACAGAAGATGGCAAGTTCTCTTCATACTTTCACTTTACCTGGACATATATGCTGACTATAGAGCATTAGGACCTGTGGATACTGGGTTCAATGTCAAGAAGAGGACAGCAACAATAATATCAATATCAATACCCTCACCAATCACACCAAAGACTCAGATGCTGTGGCTGATGCTAGGCCTGAATCTCTCAAGATTGATGATACCAACATTGTCCAACAGCATGGAGTGAGTCCAGTTGACATTGACATGAATGTGAACACAGGTGAGATGATTCCTTAGTCTAGATTCTGTTGAGACTATAGTTTTATTTGTAGATGCTGCCTCTACAGACAATGTCAATATAAAGCCTGTCGATCTTGGGCAAAGTCATGCAACCCCAAGTCTCTTAGCACCTTTGAAAGATGATGACCCAGATGCAGAGAATGAGGTCAATCTGGATATGAAACCAGATGATTCATCTGGTGAGTAATAATCCTAAACCTGAAACATTTTTGTGTATACTTTATTAATGAACATTCACATGCTACAATGTGTAACTGTAATCTATATCATAGTAGCATTAGAGTCAACAATGCCTTTGCAGACATCAAATGAGGAATCTGAAGATGTTGAGATGGTTATTGAAGGGCAGGGTGCACATCCTGAGCAGGATCAGGGAAATTGTAAGTGGTATGGAGTTCAGATGTTTATCTTATCTAAATGATGTCTTTAGAATCTGAAGCTACTATAATTCCCAATGTCAATATGTTGGGCCCACCTTCTAATGCACTTTGCTGATCTGAAACAGTCGTTTATTATGACATTGGATAAGCAATGTGAAGATGTTCATCCATTCCTCTTATATCTGTATTGACTTCATCATGTATACCTTTCATACAAAATCAGTGGAATAATGAATGTTAGATGAGCCAGCTATGTGATTCATAAGATGGGATGTTGATACCTGAGGTTTAGGTATAAGGTCAAGTTATAAGGTCTAAGTGGATGTTGATTTCAATTAAAACTACATCATCTCTATCTGAATGGACTTTGACAATAAGATAGAACACACCATCAACACCAACATCAACATCAACATTGACATTGACATTGACATTGATGTTGATGTTGATATTGATGTTGATGTTGATGTTGATGTCAGTGTTGATGTCAATATCAATATCAATGTTAAGATCAATGTTGATGTTGATGTTGATGTTGATATCGATGTTGATGTAGAGGTTGGTGTCGATGTTGATATCAATAGCAGTAGTGATGTCAATGCTATTATCAATGCATATACTCATTTTGATGTGTATTCAGCTATCAGTATCGACCTCTACATCAATATCAATTGGTTATTGATGGTGGTATTGATCACAATGTGAGCATCTACATCAAGATTTACATTTATATTGATAGCAATGTCAAAGCTAATGTCAATATCAATAAACAGTAATGTATCTATTTAGCTATAATTATCAGTATCAATATTGATAGCAAAATACATATTTGATTGCACACTGAGATTAAGATTTACATATCCTATCTACATTAATAATGATATCAATTGCTTGTCCATATCAATATCAGTATCAATATCAATATTGACACCATTATTGATCTTTGTGTTGATGTTGATATCAATATATCAGTATGTTGACTTTATTAGTGAAAGACTCTGCAGACCTTTATTTCATGAGTTTAGCAATATATATTTATGCTTTCATGATATATCATATTTTGCATACATATCAGCCTATACATACAGAACTTTCATATGTAAGTGGAGGCTGATGCATCAGAATTGTTACAAGTCAATGTCAGAGGATGGTAACAGATCATACATTTTATACTACAATTATGTGTAATGGTCATGGCCTAGTGTACATCTCATGAGCTGACATGCATGTGTATAATTAGTAGATGTCAGTGGACACCATCGTATGCATTATAGATATTACATTGGCTGACACATAAGAAACTACTACTTGTATGTGTCAGTGGATACATTACAATCATTACAATTTAATGTCAGCAGATGGTTACACATGATACATTATATACTACAATTATGTGTAATGGCCATTACAGCTCATGGGCCAACATGCTGTAAGGACTTAGCGTGACGGATGTCAGCAAGGTCCTATTGGGATTCGGGATAAGTCGGTGGTTCCAAAGGCGAAGCTTAGCCTGATTCCTTGGCCGAGGTGAACGGGATATGCAGAGCGCTGGCTAGCGTCAAGCTACCAGGTTTGAGAAAGACGAGAGTGAGAGTTGAGGCAGAGCCTCCTGGATTCAAGTACGGTAAAGTACAAGAGAACAAGCTTAGGGCTTGTTCTATCAGCAGGTCAAGTATTTATACAAAGGGATAACATATGAGAACAAGATGCCTTGTAAGTAAGTACGAGTTAACATGAGTCATGAAGATAAGAGGGATATCTGCCATAGGCAGATAACACAGGATGAGTAAGTGTGCAGTATCAAGGGATGATGGGGAATCCTGTGTGAATGTGAAACGAGTCCAACACCCTGTACCCTGACAGGGGATCTCTGAGTAAGTACAGATCAGGACATATAGTAAGTCTGAAGATGTCCGGAAAGACGAGAGAGGAAACAAGTAAGTAGAAGAAGGGAAAAATTGTAACACATGCATCATATGTATAATTCATGAATGTTGGCAGACACTATAGTAGGCATTACATTTATTGCATCAGCTGACTGTCAAGACCACGTCCTGTTGGAAAGCAGACTGGTTGGAGAGACTGAGATGGAAGCGGAGCTTCCCTGGAGTGACTTGAAGTCAGAGTGGAGTGCTCATGTATCTTCTACCCATCACAGCAAGCAAAGTGGAGCAGAGCAAAGCATAGCGAAGTGGAATGAGTTAGAATATGAAGAAATAGACAGAGTGCTGGTTGGAAACAGTGGGAATGACTCAGGATGAGGCCTCACTCAAGATGAGACGAGGACAACCAATAATAATTCCAAGGGGATTGGAAAATTTACAGAGAGCCTCTATATACTGTGAAAATAATAAGGTTCATAGTCTGGAGTGGAGTGGAAAGGAGTGGAGCATATGCAGCCACTCCAAAGGTCATAAGGGTAAGGACAGTGAAAGCGGAGCAGAGTAACCAAAGGAAAAGGACTAAGGAGTGTTGTGGAAATCATAAATGAATAAGTCAGAAAGGAATAAGGTAATGAGCTATGTCAGAAAGGAACATAGAACTTTGCGTAAGGTGGAACAAGGATGGAAAGGTTATATGCATGTGGGACAGGACCACGGACTGGGATGGATGGACAGATGGATGGATGGACGGACGGACAGATGGACACATGCAGAGTGGTGTGGTGTGCATGGCACCTACCGATGCACCCATATGACACTTGTGGAATTGCAACAAGTGCAGAAATGGAACAGTCCGGTCTGGAAAGGTAAGCAGAAACTGGCTCATGTAAGTGGAGACCAGACTGTTACGATTTTCCCCCTCTTTTTACTTACTTGTTTCCTTTCTCGCTATTCCGGATATCTTCGGACTACTGTACATCTTGATCCGCCTTTACTCGGAGATCCCCTGTCAGGGTACAGGGTATTGGACTCGTTTCACTTTACACAGGATTCCCCATCACCCCTTGATACTGCGCACTTACCCATCCTGTGTTATCTGCCTATGGCAGATATCCCTCTTATCATAGTGACTCATTCAGACTCGCACGTACTTCTATGGCATCTTGTTCTCATCTGATAGCCTCCTGTATAAATACTCAACTCGCTGATAGAACAAGCCTTAAGCTTGTTCTCTTGTACTTTACCATACTCAAATCCAGGAGGCTCTGCCTCAACTCCTGCTCTCCTCGCTCTCCAACCTGGTAGCTCGACGCTAGCCAGTGCTCTGCATAATCTCGTTTACTTCGGCCAAGGAACCAGGCTAAGCTTTGCCTTTGGAACCACCGTTGATCCCGTATCCCGCTAGGACCTTGCTGACCTTCGTCACGCTAAGTCCTTACACAGACCGGGTCATGACACTGACCATCCACTGTCACTATCCAATAGTTTATTTGTCAATATCTGCTGTGACTATGATTACATATACTATGACTACATGGGCTCAATCAAGTGCATTAAGCAACACATCAGTAGGTATCTCCTTGCCACTATCACTTGGCTCGTTTCCCTTCTGCAGGTCATCTAATGGCTCCTGCAGTTGCTGTTCAGATGTGGTTTCTGCCAATGTTGCAACAGATTCTGTGAGTTCTGGTGGTGCAGTCTCACTTATTCTCTTGATTTCAGATTCTGATGTTGATTCTTCTTCCTCTTCTCAAAGATGTTGACTTGGTTCCTTTAAATCATTTGGTGAGTTCTCACATGTTTGAAAAGGCAATCTCCTGGACTCACTTTGGCCAGAATAGAAAACTCTCCCTGATCTTCTGAATTTGGATCTGCATCAGTGGATGTTGCAGCATCATGCTGTGTCCATGCCTGTGTATTGCACCATTTCTGAATAGATTGTTGCCCATTGACTGCAAGCTTTTTTCACCTCAAAGCAGAGTGATGCTTGGTCTGATCTGAGTTGCCAGTGTAATGCCTTGGCTGCTTTTTTGTTTGCTGCTTCTCTCTCTCTACAGTGGTTGCAATCTCTTGTGCTCTCTGCAGCACATTTATGAATGTGAGCAGAGCTGCATCATTTCTGATCTCAGCCTCTTCTTTGATGCCATCCATGCCATCATCAGATTCCAAATCTGAGTCTGACACTTTGTCAAGTTCAGGCATGGGAATATAATCCATATCATCCTTGGAGTCTGAAGCATCCTCAACAGTGGGCTTATAGGACTTTGGGAACCTGTTTGGGAGGTTTGTGAGGTGTGCTTGAGCAGCCTTGGACATTCTCCCCATCTTGAGGATGCTCTGTAGGTTTTTATTTTATTTTTAAATTTCCCACTTTATGTCAGCCACATGTCATGTGTTACATTACATAAGGGCCAAACATTTGGGTCACTGATCACCCAAATTTTTTTGGCCTCTCTTCACATTAGAAATGAGTTTGTGAATGTTCAAAATTTTCAAGTTTTCAAGGTCAAGATCTTCACCATTTCAAGAGAAAATTCAGAGGTCTTTCCTGGGGCCTCAAGTTAATACATAATCAATGTATTTCTAGGCAGCAGAATCTCAAAAATCACAGATGTGTTGTCACTATTGAGTGATGAAAGCGAGGGCTGCCATGGCTTATGTAAGGGGTGGTGGGTCTTACTGTTGTCTACCTTGAGGACCATAATTTAATAGTGTGACACTACACCTATGATTGTAACACTTCATGACCATCACACCTTCTGGTCAGATTCTGTTCTGTTGATGCAACATCTTTGGGCTTGCTCACTCATAGGGACCAGTATGGTTAAACCAGATTGGAACCAGATCACAACCATGTATTTTTAAGGCATCTATTTATCTGTGGCTTCTGTCTGTTCAGTTACAGTTCATCCATGGTTAAAGATGGTGTAAAATATAATTGAACAGCAGTGATTAGAGGCCAGAACAGCACAAGAAATGTAAATGTCTAGGCAAATGTCCCATGTAGATAGTCTTCTAAATGCATTATGAAGTCCATGTCATTGTCCAAATCATCATCAGAGGTTGCACCCCTTGCCATTTTCCTCTCAATTATGCTAATGGCCTCTAATATGTTGGGCATCAACAAAGTACCATCCCAGGATCCAATGGCCATTTCCATCTTGAAAGTTTGAGAGGACATGTTGTGCAGCATGAAGTTAACCTCACAGTGACCTTTTGAGAATGTGTGCTCAGTGTCAGTTGAGGTGGCTGTGTGTCAAATGGATGAATATTGCCCATAATGAAACATCTTGATGCTGTGCTTACCTGGTGTGGATAAAAATCTGACCCCATTCTTGACAGCTTGGGGATTGGGCTCCTTGAGATGGTACCAATACTTCATGACTCCACCTTGTCCAGCAATCTATGCTGATGGAACTATTGGGTCATTGAGGTATATCTCAATGCTATGGGCAGGATGGACAGCTACTGGGACTTCATCATCAAGATACTGTGAATGTGACTGTACTATAGTCAGCAACCATCATGCAATGACAAAACCCACCCTAACTCATTGAACTGGTGGTGCTGAGGATACTGTTGTGGATAATAGCAGCGTGCACCAGTGCACACACACATGCATGTGCACACACTCACAGAGGCTTTGCCTATGACATGCAAGTGGCCAGGGTGACAGGACAAGTGAGATTTTACATACACATAGTCATATGTTGCATACTTCTTTTTCCCTCAGTCCTCTAACTACAGACTGAGGTCAGTAACAGTTCTCTATACTGTCGTTTACCTATATCCTTACCATACTCTACATTACAGAGCTATCTACAAGTATGGTAAAAATACAGTCTTCCAACTACAGACTGAGAGCTATCTACAGACACTGCACACATGAGTGCCATGAACTGAGACCTTTAAACTCCAACAGATTATGAGACCTGATTGTCTCTGAATTCTCAATGACATCAGAATCCACTCATTCCTCACACACTCATTTGGAAACTCCCACATGCTGCACACACACTACAGAACTCAACACCTCACACAATGTCCAGAAAAGGCACCTTAAGCACTCCTACACCATCTGCTGGACACACCACCACAATGGTGAGTATTGCATCAAGTAGCTCAATAGCTAGGGCCTCAAACTGACTATACAACATACTATTCCTTGAAGAGAATGGAGCCAACTTCACCTACTAGAAATTCAGAGTTGAAACAGTACTGCATATTCAGGGACTTCAGCCACTCATTGATGGCACTGATAAGGCCCCAACTGACATCACATCTGCTGCATACACTGACTGGCTATACTGAGACCAGGAGGCAAGCATGCAGATCACACTGACACTCAGTGATGAACTGCTCAACACAGTCTTCACAGCACACACAGCACAAGAGGTTTGGACCAAAATACTGGCACAATACAAGGGGAAAGGGGAGCAAAAGGTTGCATACCTTATCAGTGAGCTCTTCCACACCACACTCTCCAACAACATGTCTCTAGAGCCTCAAATCAATGCCATGGTCTGCACAGCACACTCCCTCTCCACACTTGGACAGCCACTAGATGAAAAGCTCATCGCCATCACCATCATCATCTCTCTCCCACTGTCTTACAACACCCTCAATGTGAGGCACACACTAGCTGCAAGGCCACAAGAGACAGAGAGGGGCAGAGGGGCAGGAGATGGTGAGGACTGAGTCAGGATCACACACAGCAGCTGGCGGATATCCCAGATATATTAGAGATAGTACAACAAGGGGAGAGAGACTATAGCAAGACTTACCTGGCGGATATCCCAGATGACTAGAACTGAGGGATAGAGCCAGGTAGAGGTCAGCCTATATAGTAAAGTAAGCCGCACACAGACCAAGGTGCACAGACCATCTGCTGTAGGGCAGGCTCATACTAGTAACTAGGCATATAGTAAACAAGGTTACACAGACAAGATGAGATCGACATCACGTGACATGATAAGATAAGATAAGATAAGATAAGATGGTGTCACGTGATGGAGATAAGATAAGATCATGACTAAGCAGGTCACATGACCTCGTATAGTAAAAGAAAGAGAAAAGAAAATAGTCTGTCCTGACAAATGCTGTACTTGGCCACATCTTCTCTGACTTATGTGGTCCAATGCACACCAAATCATGCCAAGGCCACAACTACTTTGTGACCTTTGTCAATGACAAGACTAGCAAGATCTTCGTCCATGGCCTAAAACACAAAAGCAATCTGCATGACAGTCTTACAGACTTCATCACAGCAGCTGAGGCTGACACAGGTACCTGCCTCAAGGTGTTATGCACCAACAGCAGCAGCAAATACACAGGTACACACACTCAAAGCTTCCTATGAGCCCACAGCATCAAGCATGAAATGATGATGACCAACATGCCACAACACAATGGCATTGCCAAATGCATGAACTGCATGCTCATCGAAATGGCCTGGACCCTCCTCCTTGACACCAGCCTGCCCAACACCTACTGGTTTGATGTGATCAAGCATGCAGTGTACCTGCACAATATTGTGCCCACACACTCCCTCTACTCTGCCCTCACACCAGCTGAAGCTTGGAGCAGCATCAAACCAGACATCTCACATGTCCATGTCTTTGGCAGCAAGGCCCACACTCAAATTGATGGCAAGCAACTAACATGCACCTACCTAGGCTTCAACCACAGCCATCTCCACCTCATACACTGACCAAGTGGGCACACCATCAAGTCATGTGATGTGATCTTCAATGAAGGGGACCACTCAAACTGCACCATATGTATCATCATTGACCACAATGTGGACTCCATAACAGAGCAAATGGGCGCAATGCCCAAAGCTCTCAAACCTGACACAGCAGACTATGTGCCACCCACATGCCCCATCATGGAGCAAATGGGCACAATTCCCAACATCCTGAAGCCAACAGCTACAAAAGGATATACCGAGTACACCCCATCTCTCCAGCACAATGAAAACACCTCCTCCACTCCAAGCCCTCACACCAGCAACACCAAACCAGCACTGGCACTGACTCTGACACTTGCATCAAATTGGCCCCCTCAAAAAATCCACACACCTGTGTGTGACAATGACAACTGCTTCACAGTCTCATCATACAACCACAAAGCCAAGGATTCCTCAGGGACAGACACTGACACTGACATGCCCACCAATGACAATCAAGCCTGCATATCACTGTACATACAAGATCTCGACTACGACCTGGTCCTGACACATGTGTCCACTGGCACACTCACTGAGTGGGCATGTTGTGGATAACAGCAGTGTGCACCAGTGCACATGCACACATGCATGTGTGCGCACTCACAGAGGCTTTGCCTATGACATGCAAGTGGCCAGGGTGACAGGACAAGTGAGATTTTACATCCACATAGTCATATGTTGCATACTTCTTTTTCCCTCAGTCTTCCAACTACAGACTGAGAGCTATCTACAGACACCATGTGTGTGAGTGCCATGAACTGAGACCTTTAAACTCCAATAGATACAGATAGTGTAAGGGTTCAGCATGTGTATGCACAGCCAGAATCCTATCGAATGGCAGAGTACACTTGGGACATCAGTAGCTTGCTAAGATGAATAAGGGTTCCCCTATGAGAGAGGACTAGGTTGCAAGGTTCAAGTATAAGCTGATGAGGACAAGGTATGACAATGCCTTGTCAAGGCAAAAGGAGTATGACACAAGTGGGCTGGTATTGGCTAGTCTAGTACCAGGTAAGATACAATAGAACAAGCTTGGGACTCTACTATGAGAGGACCAAGCTTATATACCTATAAGTACACAGGAACAGTATACCATATGAGTATGTGTATGTAAGTGGATAAAAGGTGAAACATAGTAGAATGGCATAAGGCTGTTGTCATAGGGTGGCATCCACATGTAAGTGGAGTGTCGAGTCAAAAGATGTCTGGAGTGTACATGTGAGTCAATATGAAGCGAAACAAGGTGAGCAAATAAATGGGGTATGAAGTATAGCAGAACATGAGGATGGACAAGTGAAGGAATACAAGTATGCCTGGCATTCCAGGGTAAATGGGATGTGCAGCATCCACAAGGTAAAGCAGTGTAACAAGGTTTAGGAAGTAGGAGAAGCACAACTGCACAGTAACCGAGTCATGTATGAAGGTTCTGATGGAATCGGCATATGCCAACTGGTTCTAGGCGAAGGTTCTGTACAATGGAAGATGCTGGATGCATGATGCACATGTGGTTGTCATGTAGGATGCATGTGGGTGTTGATGTACATAGTACGTAACCTGTGATTGAGTGGTTGGAAGAAGAAAAGAAAAATACTAACAGTACACGGCCGATGTTAGGTTCATAACATCACCCCTGTGTTAACTGAAAGCATCTGCCCTCAGATGCAAACTTGCAGGAGAGGCAGGTTGGGTGCAGTTGCAGGTGGACAAGTGAGATGAATGATCAATCATAGAGTGTATGCTCACAACTCCTTGTTCAAGGGAGAAGGCCTTCTATGAGAGACAGGTATGTGAAGTTTTAACCAACAAACTTCAAGGAGGGGGTGGATGTCTTGTGGCGAGTGCAGATAAACAGAAAAGAAAGAACAAGCTTCATACCATTCACAATCTAGCATTGTGAGTGGGTAGGCTGTACTTCTTCAGGGATGGCAGCAGGGTGATCGAGTACATAGATGATAAAATGCTTGGATACATCCCATGGAAAACCTAGCACATTGTAATATGTGATTAGGCAATCAATGAGGTCAACTGGGTTCTCTAGTACTTCAGGGTAGAGGGTCGCAGGTAGGACAGGGAGAGGGATGGACATGGTGACAGAGGGGAGTAGGCAGGTAGTCAGGTCAAGCCATGATGACATTGTGGGTGGACAAATACTTTATAATGAGTATCCTTATCAGTGGTGATTGCTGATCAAGGGTTGTTGTTGCAGATGTCAGCAGTTATAATGTAGGATCTCTCCATCAGAAATGACTGAACAGGTGTAGTTTAACGTCATTGCGGATGTCAGCTGGTAGGGCTGAACAAGCTTGGTAGCTTCCTAGTTTAACATCATCATGGACGTCAACTTTTGAGGGTTGAACAAGTGTAGTTTAACATCATTTTGGATGTCAGCTGATGTGAGTGCGGTTTGCAGGTATCAGTGGCCAGGTACAAATGAACGGAGTTACAGTTTAACATCTTGTGTCAATCCAAACGATGCTGGTCTAGATGTTGGGGTACTCTAGTTCCAACTCCTCAAGCGTCAAACATACCTGGGTAGGCATGAGACAACAAGAGAAATCGAACTTAGAGAAGGGGAAGTTCTGGGGCATGTATAGGATGGATGGCATGAGCTCAGGGTGGAGGATGACTTGGATGATTTCTTGATATGCTTGTGGCCAGGGTATTTGCAGGGTATCATAGTGAATAACAAGTGCATTTACCAGGGTGATTGGGTCATCAACTGGGTTGTCAAGATAGTTCATGGTGCAGGTGAGTTGGATTAATGATGCAATGGTAGGATGGGGTGGGCAGTATATTGGTGTTGGTACAGGTAACAATTTTTGAATCAAAGAGAAACAGATGGGTGGCATATAGAACAGTAGAGTGTGCTAAGCACCAATGAATCAGATTTCAACTATCTTGCTTAAGGACAGAAGCCATTGTGTTCAAAGGGTAGATGTATAGTACAACAGGCAGACATGTGGCTGTTAGAAAGTAAATGGGTGGAAAGATGGAGGAAAGACAAGGTGAAAGAGAAAATTACCCCCCTTTTTATCCTCAACAACCATGTCAAGGCCAAGTTACAGGAGTGGGGTGGGTAACAGGTCCAGGAGCATCAGGGTGAGTCAGGTGAAACTGTGAAATGAGTTGAGGTGCATTGTGAAGTTTGGAAGCAGGTAGCCATTCATCATCAGATGATGGGTAGCCAGTCCAGTGAACAAGGTATTGCAGTTTTCCATGGTAAAGATGGGAAGTGACTATTGAGTCAACTTTGAAGTGTTCATCACCTTGAATGAGGTCAGGAGGCAGATGGGTGAAGTTGGGACCATGTGCTGGTGTTTCAGTGTATGGGGATAAGAAAGAACCATGAAATACTGGGTGGATCTTCCAGGAATGCGGTAATTCAATTTTGTAGCTGACTGGGTTGACTTGTAAAAGGATTTTGAACAGTCCATGGTGGCATGGGGCAAGTTTGGCAGTGGGGTAGTGAAGATGAAGGTGGCATCCTTCAAGATAAACAAGGTCGCCAACCTTGTATGGTAAGGAAACAACATCATCGGACCATCTATGGTGTGTGACAAGTTGTGCATGTTTAATATCATCACAAAGCTTATTTAGTAATGACAAGTGATCAGCAACAGTGGGTACGGTGGTAATGGGTACAGTGTTGGGGAGTGGACATGGTTCAAAGTCCATAAGGGCATAGAAGGGAGAGGTCTAGATGGTGGCATGTTTCTTTGAGTTATGAGTGAACTCAGCTGTGATCAGATGGTCTGCCCAGTCGTCTTGATGGGCATTGCAAAGGGCATGAAGGTATTGCTCAAGTTCTTGATTCAGATGTTCAGTCTGACCATCGGTTTGCAGATGGAAGGCAGTGGACATAGCCTGTTGGATACCTAGGAGGCAGCAAAGCTCCTTAGTGAATTTGGCAGTGAATTGGGTACCTCTATCAGAGATCAATTTGCGAGGTAGTCCAAAGCATCACCAGACCTGATTGTGATATAAGGTGGTGGTTTGTTCAACAGTGATGGTCAAATTGCATGGCACAATAATAGCACCTTTTGTGATGTCGTGATCGACAAAGACAGTGATGGCATTGAAGCCATGGGATTCGGGCAGTTCCATGATGAAGTCCATGGAAACAGTCGAGAATGGAGTGGCATCCTCTTCAGGTGGAATAGGCTGCAGAGGAGCACAAGGTCAGTTAGGTAGGTTTTTGGTTTCTTGACAAGTCACACAACTGTCCACATAAGCGTGAACAAAAGTCTTCATGCAAGGCCAGTAGTATGAGCAGGAAATGAGATCAAGGGTTTTCATGCCACCAGGATGGCCAGTGGCAGGTGTATTGTGGTGAAGTTTGACAGTGTCTTGACGTAGATCATTGTCAGCAGGTACATAGATGCAGGTAGAGTAGAAAACAAGTCCATCAATTATGCTCCAGTGTTCCTTGAGATCAGATTTAAGGGAACTGCATGCATGTGCTTGGATCAAGGTGAGGATATCAAGTATTTCACCATCAAGGGCTTGACTGTCCTTGATGCATTGACAGAGGTTGTCATTGGATAGGGTGATCATAGTGGAGCGGGTGAATAACTTGTGTGGTAGGAGGATACAATCCTCATTGTTGCTGTCACCATTGTCATGGTCTGGATGCCTTGAGAGTGCATCAGGTTTACCCATCTTGCTTCCAGCAATGTGGGTGATCTGGAAATCAAAACGAGTGAGGTATAAAGCCCAACAGGCCTGTCTGCATGTCAGTTTGCATTGTAAGGACTTAGCATGACAGATGTCAGCAAGGTCCTATCTGGATAATGAGATCAACAGCAGTTCCAAAGGCGAAGCTTAGCCTGGTTCCTTGGCCAAAGTAAACAGGATATGCAGAGCACTGGCTAGCGTCAATGTTACGATTTTTCCCTCATCTTACTTACTTGTTTCCTTCCTCACTATCCTGGATATCATCGGACTTACTATACATTCTGATCCGCACTTACTTGGAGATCCCCTGTCAGGGTATAGGGTATTGGACTCGTTTCATATTCACACAGGATTCCCCATCATCCCTTGATACTGCACACTTACCTGTCCTGTGTTATCTGCCTATGGCAGATACCCCTCTTATCATAGTGACTCATGTTGAC
>QLPM01019415.1:0-11394 GCA_003314695.1 Albatrellus sp. MG142 | reverse complement strand
CACAATATAGCTTTCTTTCTCCTGCTGAATTCTATCTCGTGCTCCTCACACTATTTGTGTTACTCTTGTGCCTCACTATATTCAGCATGCATATCACCACAGCTGTGGACTTCATTATCACCATTGATTCATGGATCGCCACCCAGGAATGGGTATATCCAGCCACTATGGCAGCCTGGCTGCCCCTCTCTGTCACCCTCTGCTTGCTTACAGCCTGGGGACAAGTGGTATCTCTTATGGTGATGTATTGGGTCTGGGAGTTTGCCAAACTTCTGGAGAAGATTTGGTTTGGTCTGTTGAGGAACACAGCTCGCCTCTCAATGGCCATTCACCCTCAACTACACAATCAACAAAAAATCTCCCCAATTGTCCACACACCCCACTTTCACCTATCCCCCCTGAAGAGAATGCCACCCTCTTCTCTACCGTCTCAATGGACCTCATCACTGAACTCCCACCATCAAATGGCTTTGATGCCATCACTGTTTTTGTTGACCATGATGTTACCAAGACCACCATCATCATGCCATGTAATTCAACAATAACAGCCAAGCAAACTGCATCCCTGTATCACACCAACATCTGGCATTGCTTCAGACTCCCCTCTAAATTGATATCCAACAGAGGGACTCAATTCACTGCCTTGTTCACAAAAGAACTTTGTCGCCTCTTGTCCATTCAACAGGCCATGAGTACAGCCTATCACCCTCAAACTGATGGACAAACTGAACAGCTTAATCAAGAATTAGAGCAATACCTTCATGCCTATTGCAACACCCACCAATCCAACTGGGTGGATCATCTTATCAATGCTGAATTTGCCCATAACACTTGCATTCATTCTACTACAAATTCCTCACCCTTCTTTGCCCTCATGGGCTTTCACCCTGTTTCATTTCCTTGCTCATTTGAACCCACCCCTGTCCCTGTGGTCCAAGACTGCCTTTCTGTTAGAGTTAAGGCCAAATGTCCTGGTCATTGTAAGAAGCACTACCATTTAGTACCTCTAGTTTGTTGTGGTTGTATACCACACTAGAGTGTCATTGAGGTAGTGTGATGGATCTACTCTACATTGTGGTTAACACTTTGTGTAGCCAAGGCCTGGTAGCTCAGTGGTTAGAGCAACCCACCTGGTTAGGGGGAGGTCCTTGGTTCAAACCCAAGCCATGCCATACTTTTATGTCATGTTGGTTTCCTTGCACTTTAACACTTTCTGCTTTATCACAACTCCAAGATGATATTACAGCAGCCCAGCTTATTGCCCACCATCATTGAGTCAATAACATCCCTTCTTTCCCCTACAAGGAAGGTGACTCAGTTTGGTTAGAAGGGAAGCATCTCTCTACCTTCTATCCATCAGCTAAACTTGCACCCCAATGTCATGGACCCTTTGTCATATCCAAATTAGTCAACCCACTTACATTCCACCTTACCCTACCTTCCTCCTGGAAGATTCATCCAGTCTTCCATGGATCTTTCCTTTCTCCTTGCAAAGAAACCATTGCACATGGCCTCAACTACCTCTGCCCACCTCCTGACCTTATCACAGGAGATGAACACTTTGAAGTCAAGTCTATTCTTGACTTATGCTACATCCACAACAAACTCCACTACCTCGTGCACTGGTTGGGATATCCATCAGCTGATGACCAATGGTTGCCTGCTGTGGAACTCCAATCAGTGCCAGATCTGGTTGCTTCCTTTCACACAGCTCATCCCACAGCCACCTCCCCAACCCTCCACCCTACTTCTTCTTGATGAGGTCATCGACATTAAAAAAAGGGGGGGGTGATTTTCTACTTTCCTTGTCCTCACATCTCTTTTCACCCTCATTGCTTTCACTACCAACCTGGAACTGTCACCTTTACTGCTCACCCTCCAACTCATCCAAATGGATGACCCACCATCCCCACCTGTAAAGTTCAACTACCCACACACCTTTGTCAATGGCCAACTGCACACCCTGTTGACAGCCACAGAATGGCTGCAAGCAGGTGAAGATGCCAACTTACCTGAAGATGCTGTTGCCAGAAACTCTAATCTGGCTCTACTGGAGGAAGCCATTGAACACTTTGGAGTTGAGGCTCCATAGTTCACCCACACCCACCGACCTCCTTTTTTCCATTGCTGAAGAAATGCCTACACAAACCCCAGATGACCCGCTCATGCCACTAGAAGCCGAAGTGAAGGAGGAGCAAGAAGAGAGGACGAATCTATATGGTGACCCTCTCCCCTCACCTGTCCTCAGCCTCAAAGACATCCCAGTCGACTTTGAAAACCCTGAGGAACTCATCCTCAATTGCCACCACTACCCCCATGGGTATGAGTCCAACATGCCACCTGGTACCCCACCTTCTCAACATTCTGACACTCCCCCCTACATTGCCGCTGAACTACCACCCTCACCCACACCTTCACAACATGCCCTACCATCCCCTCGCATCAGTACACCCAACTACAACACAGATATCAATCTTGGACCTGAAGTACCCTCACCTTCCCCATTACCTGTTCCACACCATGTTCTTCCACTCCATATCTACCTGCACCTGGTCCTACCTTTGATGAACTCCTGGCTGAGTTCATCATTGAAATACTGGGCAAGCTACGCCACACCCCCAACAGAATCCCATCAGATCTTGTCATCCAAGATGACCAGTTTTTCAAGGTAAAATGGTTTGCAAAGCCTGTTCTCCCAGGACCCCTGTGTCAAGACATCAAACTCTCACCACCATTCCATCAGATCCTAATTGAACATGAAAGCAGCATCAGGGTGGAAAGGGCATTGATACATTGTCACAACAGAGGGTTGATGGCAGACATAGTGTGGTATTGTGACTACTACCATTGTCTCTTGAACCTAGACTTGCTCATCACCTGCCTCAATGAGCTTGCAAACCAGAGGACCTGGGAGGCACAGGAGATCGCCAACAGACTTGTCAATGCAGACACTGAGTCATGCATGCTCCCTTACCTGGCCACTCCTTATCATATTAATCCACCAGAAGTCATCTCTGTTCCACCCACTTGCCTAAATCCTCTCACTACTCTACACAACAACTTGCCTCCCTCCTCACCTTCCTCACCAGATCCAGCCACTCACATCAGAGGAGGAGCTGATGACTCAGAGAAAGAGAATCATCCCAAGCAACCCAAGTGCAAGCCTACTCGTTGCTTTAATTGCAACAAGGTAGGGCATAGGTGGCAAGAATGTTGAGCACTGTGTTACCCCAACTTCCATCCCCACCAACCATCCACCTCTTCTTGCCCTTGCTCTGACTTCCAACCCCTCTTCACCTGCCTGTGTCAACATACTCATAGTGGACCTTGTGTCTACAACTGCAAATTCTGTAAAGGTTGCAGTTCAGATTTGTTTCATGGTGTTCATGGGTTGGGATGTTCATATGCTGATGCCACTACCACCTCCCATGACCCTATGGACTACAAGATGAATGTTGCAGATGACTTTGATTAATTGCTGAGGCAGCAATTGGGTAGGAGTGGGGTGATGTTACAAATGTACTGGACTATTTTTCTTTTTGCCTTATCACTTACCATCTTTCCATTTCACTGTTAACCCTTATCATTTACCAAGCAATATTCCATCCTCCATGACTCATACTTGTTCTATACCATTCTACTCTGTTCTATCTTGTTTATCTCTGACTCATGTCCCCTAAATCCTATGGAGGATAAGGGGGTTTACTATACTATCACCCATGCACAGGAGGGATGTCTACCCTCAAGTCCCCTGGTATAAAACTTGTAACTTGTTGTGAGGATAAGCCCTAAACTTATCCTCTTGTACAATCACTAGTACAGTTTGGATCCTCAGCACATCTACTAAGTCCTGCAAGTCTTTCAACTTGTCTTACCTTGTTTACTCACTCTCCAACCTTGGGCTTCACATAGGGCTCTGCCAATTCATCGTATAGGTGTTCAACTGCTCAACTGCGTGTTGAACCCTTACACCTTACCTGGCACATTTTTCACTGATCCAGCTTGTGCTTTTGCCACATTGTTGGGTCCAGAACAATCTACCTATAGGCAAGCCCTTGTGTGTGCAGTTGCAATGCAGTGAAAGAAAGTGGCCAAAGAAGGACTGGATGCTCACAGTCAAAATGGCACTTGGGAGCTAGCTGACTTACCCCTTGGTAGAAGACCCATTGGTTGCAGATGGATCTTCAAAGTCAAGCACAATGCAGATGGCTCTGTAGAGTGATACAAGACAAGATTGGTAGCCAAGGACTTTAGCCAAAGGCCTGGTTTCAACTTTAATGAGACCTTTGCACCAACAGCTAAGTTCACTGCACTTTGAACTATCCTTGCTATTGCTGGCATTCAAGATCTACACTTGCATTCTAGTGATATATCACATGCTTTCATTAATGGAGATCTCAAAGAAGAGGTTTACATGCAGCAGCCTGAAGGATTCACTCTGGGAAATGCAAATCAGGTCCTGAGGCTCCAAAAATCATAGTATGGCCTCAAGCAAGCATTGTGAATGTGGTACCAGAAGCTCCAGTCTGTCCTTATCAAAATGGGCTTCAAATGCATACAAGTTGACAGCAGTATCTATTTTTTCAATAAGGCAAATGTGCAAATTATCCTCCCTGTCTATGTAGATGACATCACCCTCTGCTCTAATTCTGTTTAAGCCATTCACTCTGTCATCCAGCAGCTGTCTAGCCATCTTTGTGAATTAGGGATCTTGGGCCAGCCTCATTTCTTCTGAGGATACAAATCACTAGAGATTGCCCAGATCACACCATTTTGCTCTGCCAACACCAGTATATCATCAACACACTGGAATGCTTTAGCATGCATGATTGCAAGCCTGTCCTCACTCCCATGCTGTTGAAGTACTGTGTTGCTTTAGCTACTCTCGATGGTATATTTTTGCATCATCCTTGCTTCTTCTTGACACACTGGACAAAGACAAGCTTCAAAATGCATTCATGACAGAAAATGTGAACAGATCTCACCACCCTGACATCCTTTTGTTTCAGAACTCTGCATGTGCACTGAAGGTGTCATCATTGTCTTATGCCCCAGCATGCATGTGGAATAATGGCTCCAAGCCTGGGCAACACTGCAATTACTGTGGCAAAGACAGACACACTGCTAGAGTCTGGTACAAGTGAGCAAGGGACATGCTCAGGGACTGGGAACTGGCTTCAGAGGCTAACAAAGCTTCTACTACATCTGGAGTCACTACTTCTAGCTGTTGAGAGTTTGCTAGCAGTGCAAGTCTTCATTCTAACCCCTCTCCTTTGCCATCTAGCCCTGATAACAGCTATGCTGACTTGCTCTGGTGTGCATACACAGGGGATACTTCTCATATGACCCTGCACAGACACTGGATTTGAAATTATCAACCTCATTGCATTCCCATTCATCTCACAGACAGCACAGTGGTGTACTTGGCTGGTATAGGGTCTGTTGTGTTCATTCCAGAGGTTTGGGGGCAAAAGAAGCATCCAGTTGAGTTTTCTAGTGTCCTACATGTGCCCAACTTGTGCAGTAATCTGTTGTCTGTCTTGTTCTTAACTTGAAACAAGCTATTTTCTGTGGTTATCCTGGAATCTACCATGCACTTCTTCCACTCTAACAGCATTCTATTCACTGCAAGCATGAAGGCTTCAAATTGTGCATATCTCAATGGCTACACTTCTCCTATCACTGCCCCATGCATTGATTCTGCTCTCTTGTCATCTACACTGGCTATGGATGCTTCCCTGTGGCACTGGAGACTCTGCCATCATAACTACAGAGGTATAGAGCACATAATCAAGCAGGATCTAGTCACTGGTCTTGTCATTCGCTCTGAGACACCCCTTGATCCTGTTTGTGAACCCTGCTTGGCCAGCAAGATGCATGCAAACCCTTTCCCTACATCTGAATCTTGCACTTCCCAGCCTCTCAAACTCATTCACTCTGATCTGCATGGTCCCCTCCCTGTTCACACACACTTTGGATTTCACTACTGGGTGTCTTTCATTGATGACTACACTCACTTTTGTGTGGTTATATCCATTAGAGCAAAATCAGACACCTTTGAAGCATTCAAATCCTTCAAGGCTTATGCAGAAAACCACCTTGGAGTGAAAATAAAGAAGCTTTGAGATGACAAGGGAGGTGAATACATGTCAAACACCTCCCTAAAGTTTACTACAGATGCTGGGATTGAGAGGGAACACATGGTGCATAACAGACCACAGCAGAATGGAGTTGCAGAGTGCACAAATCACTGTATGGATGAGGGTGTCACTGCAATGCTTGCAGAGTCAGGATTGCCTCTATCTTTCCAGGGGGGGGCCCTTGCATTGTATGTTCATGTCTGGAACTGTCTCCCCACCTGTGCTATCCCTAGTGCAACCACTCCCTATCAGTTATGGCATGGCAAGAAGCCTAATGTCATGCATTTTCATGTCTGGGGGTGTACTGCTTATGTGCACATGCAGCATGATCAGTGGGGAAGCCTGGGATCACACATGCAGAAGTGTGTATTCATTGGTTACCCTACAGGCTAAAAAGGGAGGAAGTTCTGGGACACTGTAAGGACTTAGTGTGATGGAAATCAGCAAGGTCCTATTGGGTTGGCAATATCAATGGTGGTTCCAAAGGTGAAGCTTAGCCTGGTTCCTTGGCCAAAGTAAACAGGATAAAGCTGAGCACAGGCTAGTGTCAAGCTACCTGGTCAGAGAACATTGAGAGCAGTAGATGAGGCAGAGCCTCCTGGATTTGAGTACAGTAAAGTACAAGAGAACAAGCTTAGGGCTTGTTCTACCAGTGAGTCAAGTATTTATACATATAACCAATAGACAGGAATGAGATACCAATTAAGTATATGTGAGTCAGAGTGAGTCATGATGATAAGAGGGATATCTGCCATAGGCAGACAACACAGGATGAGTAAGTGCAAAGCATCAAGGGATGATGGAAATCCTGTGTAAAGTGAAATGAGTCCAATACCCTGTGCCCTGACAGGGGGTCTCTGAGTAAGTACAGGTCAGAACATATGGTATGTATGATGACATCCAGGTTATCAAGAAGGGAAACAAGGGAGGAAAGTGTAAGGGTTCAGCACATGTATGTGTGGCCAGAATCCTATCAAGTGATGGAGTATGCTCGGGATGTCAGTGGTCTGTTAAGACAAGCAGGAATTCCCCTATATGAGAGGACTGGGTTGCAAGGTTCAAGTATAAGCTGGTGAGGATGAGGTATGATGATGCCTTGTCAAGGCAAAGGATAGTGACACAAGTGGACTGGTATTGGCTAGTCTAATACCAGGTAAGATACAATAGAACAAGCTTGGGACTGTACTATGGAGAGGACCAGGCTTATATACCTAAGGGTACACAGGAATGGCATACCATATGAGTACATGTATGTCAGTAAGTAAAGGTGAACCATGGTAAATGGTGTAAAGCCATTGTCATAGGGTGGTGTTCACATGTAAGTGGAGCATCGAGTCATGAGATGTCCAGAGTATGTATGTGAGTCAATATGAAGTGAAACAAGGTAAGGAAAATAAACAGGGTGCAGAGTGAGGTAGAACATGAGGAGTGATGAGTGGAGAGATACAGGTATGCCTGGCATTCTGGGGTAGATGGAAAGGGAAGGATGTGCAGCATCCACAGTAAACGCATGTCCAGTAAAGCAGTGTAACAAGGTTTAAGAAGTAGAAATAATAACTGAGTCATGTACAAAGATTCTAAGGGAATCAGCATATGCCAACGTGTTCTAGGCAAAGGTTCCATACAACAGAAGATGCCAGATGCATGATGCATGTGGGTGTTGACATACATAGTACATAACCTGTGATTGAGTGGATGAAAGGAGAAAAGAAAAATACTGGTGGCACACAGCTGATGTTAGGTTCATAACAGAAAGGGGAAAAGAAATCATAACATTGCCCCCCGGTTACCCAGAGGATGTCCCAGCCTCTACTTGTATTCATCTGCTGCATTGAGATCATAGTCTGTATAATCAGGGATGGGAGAGTGATGGTTGTGATGGCAATCAATAGAATGATTACCTAGATGAAGGTCTGAGTGACATCCCAAACAAGTCCAGCACTGATATGTGTGGGGACTGGAATATGAGCAGTTACAAAGATGATTGATCAAGGGGGTCTGAACATGATGGTGATGATGAGGGGGTGGTGATGGATGGTCAGGGTTAAACCCTTCTTGAAGAGGAGACCAACATTCTTTAAAATGATGGCCTACCTTGCTGCAGTTCCAGCAGCAGATTTTCTCATTGCAATGTGGTTGGCTTATTTTGGATTTATTGGCTCCTCCTCTGAGACGATCAGCAGGCAGGAGTGTTAAAATCAGACAAAACTTGGATTGGTGACACTACTGCGAGTTCTCTAAACACTCCAATAGGAGAGGGACTGCAGTCCAAGGTGAGCAACTAAGTGCCATAGAACACCAAGGACTACAGTATAAGGTGCATTGTGCCAGATTAGGAAGGTGGATGACTAACTGTGGCTGAGTGCAAAGTTAGGACTCTAAGTAATAGGAACTGAACAAGTTATAGTAGTAATCATGTAACTGCTAGAAATGCAAAATAGAGAAATAGAGGAGAGATGCCAAAGAACCTTGTACACCAACAAGGAGGGATGGGGAAGGGAGTGGAGGTGAGTCATGGATGTCCATTATATGAGGAGTGGCAAGGAAGGGGAACAACCATCTATAGGCATCCACATTGACAAGTCAATTAGCAATTTTGGCTTTTTCATGATGTCTCTGTGATAAGAGAGCATCAACATGGGTTTTAAATGCAGTAGGCCTTTTGACACAGTGAGACCAGTCCTGATACCATTTGATGTCATAGGTGATGCCTTTGACTCAAAGATGATGACAGGCTCAACTGAAATTTTCCCTGGCATGAGGGCAAGGGAGGGCATGATGAAGGTTGATTTCTAGTTCAGGGTTCTCCTGTAGGTGTTTACCAAGTACTGGTTCTGCTTTATATGTGATGTTTGTGTAGTTTCTCCCCCCTGGTGTAAGAACAAAGTCAGGAATGGTAGTGTTTGGGGGTATGACACAAGGTGACAAGAATGTGGAACAGATAGTCTGGATCCAGGTCACCAAAACAGGGGTGTACTTATGCTTCATCATTCTGACCATCTGGAGTGTCATATAGATCACTCAATGATCCAGAAGACTCTGTTGGAAGTTCTTCCTGTTCAGCTGCTGGGGGTGACATAGGTCCTAGATTGATGTCAACATTTGTACAAGGGGGAGATACCAGGGTGTCATCAGGAAGCTCTTCTACTCCTATTAGAGCTTTCTCAGCTCTCTCAGCTTGTTCATACAATGGGAGGGTGCGGAATTCTGCAAGGGGACCTCTGGCATCATAGATCATGGTCCTCTCCTGCATCCTAAACATGTTGATGGACCTATGTCCAGGCAATTCAAGCATGATTTGATGATAGTTTTTGACACTCCTGATGTATTCATTTGCAAGGTGGTTGAAGACATCAAGATTGGGCATGGTGGGGCTGGGTGAGGACAACATTGTTGTTGGTAACTGGAAAGTGGGGTGTGATTTGGGAATTGGTTTGTGCAGTGAGGATGGTTTAGAGCTGAAAAGATCTGGGGAAAAGGGAGTGATTACCCCCTCCTTTTAACAACAATGTCCACAGCATCTAGGGATTCCAGAGTCAGGTGGAGCCATTTGAACTTGGCAAGAAGTCCAAAGCATGGGCTTCTAATTCAGAACATGGGAGCCATTGATTCTCTGAAGCCATGTAACCAAGCCATTCAACCAGGAACTGGGGTTGATTATGATATAGGCAATGATCTTTGATTTGTTCAATTTTGAAGTGCTCATCACCATCAATGAGGTCCAAAAGCAGTCAGGTGAAGTTAGGACCATGTGCTGCAGTTTCCTGATAAGGGGCTAAAAGTGATGCATGGAAAATGGGGTGAAGATGGGTAGACCAGTGACCAGGGAGTGATAAGTGATAAGCAACCAGGTTAATGATGTCTGTGATCAGGAATGGTCCATATCAGTGAGGGGTGAGTTTCAGGGATGGTGAGAGGGTGTGAAGATGTTTTCCTTCAAACCAGACCTGATCTCCAACTTGATATGATGGGAATGGAGTGTTATCTGTCCAATCATTGTGTGCCAAAAGTTGTGCTGCCTTAATTTCATCACAGAGTTGTGATAATTCCATGATTCAATTGGATAACAGGGTAGAGTTGGATGAAGTTGGGATAGGGACAGATAAGGGTTTGTAACCCACAAGAGTGAAAAACAGAGACATCTTGATAGCAGCATGGTAGTGGGAACTGTGAGAAAATTCTGCAGTGGACAAGTAGTTAGACCAGTCAAATTGTCAGATTGAGGTGTAAGCACAGAGGAATTGCTCTAATTCTTGGTTCAGACATTCCGTTTGGCCATCAGTTTGTGGATGATAGGCCATAGACATAGCCTGCTGGATCTGTAGGATGTGACAAAGTTCAGATGTGAATGTTGCTGTGAACTGCATTCCATGGTCTGATATAAGTTTGGTGGGAAGTCCAAAGTGCTTCCATACATGATTGCAGTAGATTTGAGCTCTTTGCTCCACAGTGATCATGGTGTGACAGGGGATGATAACAGTTGCCTTAGTTACATCATGATTGTGTAAGGACTTAGCGTGATGGATGTCAGCAAGGTCCTATCAGGATGCAGGATAAGTCGGTGGTTCCAAAGGTGAAGCTTAGCCTGGTTCCTTGGCCGAGATGAATGGGATGAGTGGAGCACTGGCTAGCATCGAGCTACCAGGTTTGAGAAAGACAAGAGTGGTATGTGAGGCAGAGCCTCCTGGATTCAAGTATGGTAAAGTACAAGAGAACAAGCTTAAGGCTTGTTCTACCAACAAGTCAAGTATTTATACAAGAGAACAGTAGATGAGAATGAGATGCCATATGAGTAGTTATGAACCAGAATGAGTCACGATGATAAGAGGGATATCCGCCATAGGTGGATAACACAGGATGAGTAAGTGTGCAGTATCAAGGGATGATGGGGAATCCTGTGTAAGGTGAAATGAGTCCAATACCCTGTACCCTGACAGGGGATTTCCGAGTAAGTATGGATCAGAATGTACAGTGAGTCCAAGGATATCTGGAATGACAAGAAAGGAAACGAGTTAAGTAAAGGAGAGGAAAAATCGTAACATTACCCCCCGGTTACCCAGAGGATGTCCCAGCCTCTAGTCATAGTCATCCACCATGTTGAGGTCATAGTCAGTGTAGTCAGGGATGGGCAAGTGGCGGTTGTGACGACAATCAATGGAATGATTACCAAGACAAAGGTCAGAGTGGCTGTTGAACTCTGCTTTGACATCTGTGATGCTATCAGTCACTAGAGGACCTTCACAGGTCCATGGAC
>QLPM01019329.1:0-10482 GCA_003314695.1 Albatrellus sp. MG142 | reverse complement strand
TCTTGACCTCAAACCATCATCTCCGAGCGCCTGCTGCTTGATTTTTTTGTCGAGTGGAAACCGATGGCTCGTACCAAGGTGGGTTTGCCAATGTTGGTGATGTCGAAAAGCGTGCTCTTTCCTGCGTATGTATGCGATGTGTGTGTGTGTGTGTATGTATGTGATGGGGGAGGAGTGATTCTGATAGGCGAGAAGCAGCGCGATGTCGTTCGTCACGGAGAGATGGATTCAATACTGGAAACTCCAACCTGAAATCCCCACAGCTCGCGTCGGTTTCTCTGTACTCGCCAGCTGCATCACTTAAATAGAAATCCTTCAGAGCACGACTTTCCGAACTTCTTTTTCTTTTTTCCTTCTTACGCAGCATATGCTGAGCTTACGGTTTTCGCTATTTGTATGCTTTTCTAAGACTTTCTAAGACTTATACTTTTATAGCAAACCCCCCATATGTGGACTGGAGGCAAGACTACTAGGGTGTCATTTGGTTCATTGCGCAACAAGAAGAGTGTTTTCGCTGTACGTGATTTACTTGCGGCTGTTGCTGAAATTTATTTTGCTCGTTCTCGTCGTCAACTTTCATCCCCCCCTGCCGATGTCACTGCCCTAACGGAAGCAGACCAGCACAACCATTGCAAGAAAGCCTCACAGGTTTCGGCCTGGCACCGTCGCCTTACGTGAAATCAGACGCTATCAGCGGTCGACGGAGCTGCTCATCAGGAAGCTTCCCTTCCGGCGGGTTGTCCGCGAGATCACAGGTTGTCTCAATGTCAGTTGTCGTCATGGCCTGGTTCATACTTCATTGTACTCATAGGTTTCATTCGACAGACGGACATACGCTTCCAGTCTTCCGCCCTTCTTGCTCTGCAGGAGGCGAGTGAGGGTATGTACTTCGTCTTTTCGTCAGCCCGACGACACGTACCTATCGTAGATTTTATTGCAGTATACTTGGTCTCCCTTTTCGAAGACACTAACCTTGCTGCCATCCACGCGAGGCGGGTGACCATGTGAGTCATCCAGTCTTTTTATAATATACTGTAGGTGGCTTGACACATCCAATCATCTCTTTAGCCAAACCAAGGATTTCGCTTTCGCTCGCCGCCTGAGGGGCGAACGCTAATCTTCCATCATCTCTGACACCCGTACTTCTGCGATGCATCCTCTTCCAAATGCCCCTCACAATACAGCCAGTATTCTTTAGTCCCGTAATGATTCCGTTTTGTTACCCACATTGTACTGTAGAATGCCCTGGAATCTTATCTTTGACCGTCATACAGAATAATGATATAAGAATTACTACAATCACCGAAATATACTGCGACACGATCCTGAGTCAATGAGGGTATTCTGTACATTAAGAAAGAGGTATAATAGTTCACTGATGATGACGCTTCCCAACCTCAGCATGGGCACGACGCATTGAAATGGTAGTACAGGCGCCGGCCATTTCACCTCGTGCTATATCGTGACCGTGAAGCTCATCCGTCAGATCTAGTCAAGTTAACAAGGTGGCTCTATCTGCATTGGGATCTGCAGGTCTCTCTCATCTCAAAACGAACATGGGCACAGCACAGTCGCAATCAACCAAGATCCTTGATCATATCGTTCATCTTACGCCACCAGGCACTGTCGACGTCGTATCCCAACAGTTCCGCGGCCTTGGTTTTCAGTTCGCATTTCATCCATGCAACTAGATAAGCTTTTCTTACTCCGCTTCACTTCTTCGTAGGGTGACACCGGGAGGAGTACACGCGGACGGCCTCACTGCCAATGCCCTTGTAGTACGCATTTCCAGACTTCTTTCTTCTGTTTCTACAACCCCTACCACTAAAACGGACAGATTCTGCGTGACGGTACATATCTTGAGCTTATCTCATTCACGCATCCGCCCACACACTACCCATCCGGCACCCCCCAGCGCGTTGCACGGGACGAGCACCCATGGGCGCGTAGCGCACCGGGATGGGCCGCTTACGCGTGCCTCGGCGCGCGGGGGATCCCAGCGATGATTAACGCACGGAGCGCGCGTGAGGGGAGCGGCGTGCACTATGCACCCGAGAGTGCAGGTGGCCGGCGCCGCACAGACGGGCGCGAGGTGCGCTGGGAGCTTGCGACACCTGAGCGCTGGACCGCACACATGTGTTGGCCGTTCTTCTGCGGCGATATCACGCCACGCGGGCTGCGGGCGCGTGTTTTCCTACGTCCCTAGGTGCGCAGGCTGACGGGGTGTTGCAGGTGCCGATGGAGCCCCCGTCGAACGCGGCGCATGCAAATGGTGTGCAGTGCGTCGCACACCTGCGGTTGCTGGTCGCACGGTCGGAGTTTAAGCAGGTGTCGAAGGAAATTGTATCGATCGTCGGCGAGCCGGCGATTGTGGTGTCCGCGTCAGAGCATGCCTGGGTGCTCGACCCTGTGCCCGCCGACGCGAGGGCTCCAGGAGAAACGCTGTGGCATCCGCGCCTCATCATCTCGGTACCTAAAGAAGGCAATGCGGAGGAGGCAGAGTTCATCAGAATGCATAATACAGGGCTGTATGAGGTGGCGTTCAGAGTTGATGGTGGGAAGGCCGGGAGTGTGAAGACACCATATGGAAAGATTATCTGGATCCCTGTATAAAGAAAGAGCCGATAGCCGTGCAGAACCAAAGTATCGGTTCGGAAGCAAAAATATGTACTGTAGGGTCCTGTGGAATCGAAGGAAAGCTGTACCAACTTGACCGACTCGGGATTCCTAAGGAATCAGCCTGAGTGATTACTATGCAACAAGCTGGACTTTCAGAGTTAATACAATGTTCCGCATTTACCCTATGCGACATCTATAGACTGCGAATTGCTTCTCCGCGGCCATTTCTAGAGTCACGATTTGGTTCCAGATTTCACGTTCAGCTTGAAGTTGAAAGCGATGAATTCAAGCTCGGCAAACCCCGGCGAGTAATATTCTTCTGTTCCGTCGGCAGAGGTCTCGTTTGACACTGCGACATATCCATTGAATCAAGGCATATTTTGTGCCGTGCAGAATTCTCATCATATGAAACGCCGGCAGTATGAGTGTGTTCCTTACAGGTATGTGTTTCTGTTCAGGTAATGGACTTGACAGGTAGGTCATAAAAGGGCCACCAGTGTCACTTAATCACAGTGCACACCGCCAGTCATCGAACTTTGTTATAACCCTGTCAAAAGAGAAATTGGTTTTTGTTTAACGGGATCGTACAGGTTTCTGATAGGTGTAGGCTTTTCACGACCCTAGTCTGAAACCCAATGCGTTGTAAGTGAGGATTCGTTAGTCGACCAGCTGCATTGCTAACTAGACCGTCTTCGTCCCGACTGCCACCATCCTATCCACCAGCCAATCTTTGCTCACCATCATTCCTGAAAGCAGGTCTTTCAGCTCTATTCCTCGTCTACCAGGCTTCTAGACTCTCACTACATCCGACGCAATGTCGCGACATCCTTGCCTCCGTCGCCAGCACTCTCACGTACACTTTGAGGATGACGGCTCCTCCATCTACAGTATGCCTGCTGGTCCAGTCGACTTCGAAGAGGGGTGGCACAGTCCTCTAATACCTCCTCCAAATGCCGCACCTAACCCCTACCACGATCCTGCGAACGCAGAAGTCGAGTGGCATATGCCCGTCTACACTAGCTCTCTTCCCGCAGGCGGTCCCCGAATGTCGTACCAGGCCAGCACATCTCAGCCCACCGTAGCAACAGGAAACGCTCCGTTCCGCGACCGCCGCTACTCCGTGGGCGTCGGTAATGTCTATGCAAATGGGAGTCGTCGTGGCTCGGACGAGAGCGAGCGAACATTGATATCTCAGGACCCATACCAAGGACACATGCCCCCACCGGACAAGTACTCCTATTCTTCCTACCAGCATCCTTACGACATCCCACCCCCCAACTTTGTCTATGGCAATCCGTACTACGCCTCCCAGCCTTACCAGCGTGCCCCTTTTGGTCATGCCGCAAGCTTCAATTATGGGACTGTTGCTGGCCGAGTGCCATTTTACGACAACGGACATGGTCTAGCTCCCTTCACCGACGACATGGCAGTAGACATGCGTCATCTTGAAGGGCTCCCAAACCCTCGTCGCCATCGTGGCCTCTTCTCGAACTTGCTCGAGCTGTATCACGCTTCACGGCGTAATCATGGTGATGACGGACATAGGGACCCGCAGAGTGTTTATGATATGTCTCGCGCTCCTTCGGAGATGTCGCGGGGCCCAACTAGCGATTGGGGCTTAGGTCGTAGGGACACTAACATGTCCTTGTATTCCACCGTTGGTTTGGACCCCGATGACCCGAAAGTCACAGGCGTGCATAAGGGGAACCTGGACGACCCCGGCGACGTTGAGGAAAACTGTAAGGAAGAGATGAACTTGAAGTTCATGAGCTACAGGCAGCGCAGAAAGGAGGCGCTCAAGATCAAGATCCAGTTCAACGTCACCTGTGAGTTTGCGTCGTCCTATGATTTTTTTGGCCCCTGTCTTACGTTCCCTTTTAGCGGTCTTGAACCGACAAAAGTTCATCCTGAAGCTGGCGCGGGCGCTGATGACATTCGGTGCACCGTCGCATCGTATCGAGTCACAACTCGTTGCGGCGGCGCGGATCCTTGAGATTGACGCTGAGTTCATCCACATGCCCAACATTATCCTGGTGTGCTTCGGCGACCCGGAGATCAAGACTTCAGAGACGCACTTCTTGAAGTGCAGTGGCCGCCTCGCGCTCGGCAGCCTGCACAAGGTACACACCATCTACCGCCAGGTCGTGCACGACGAGCTTAGCGCAAAAAAGGCCACGGTGCTGCTCGCCCAGCTGCTCGATGCTGCCCCAATTTACGGCATATTCATGCGGTGCACCCTGGCCTTCTTCCTCTCGGCTCTGATCTGTCCACTCGCATTTGGCGGCTCGTTCCTCGACATGTGGATTTCCGGAGTCGGTGCGTTCATTCTATGCGCGCTGCAGCTGACTCTTGCCTGTAAGAGTGCACTGTATGCCAACGTCTTTGAGTAGGTAATTGTCAACACTGTATTGTGCATTGTTTCTCATGACCCGCGCAGGATTACCATTGCCATATTCATCTCGTTCTTGGCTCGTGGACTTAGTAGCATCCGANNTCAGTTGGCATCTTAAATGAACCGTCGTACACCATACTAACATTTTCATGATAGTGAGCAGCTCGCTCGAGCTGGCATCCAAAAACATCCTCTGCGGCTCTGTCAAAATGGTTTATGCTCTCATCTACACCCTGTTCCTCGGCTTTGGCCTGCAGATCGGTTCTGACCTCTACCTCTTGTTCGACTCCGTCGAGCACACCAAGCTGAAGACGCTCGCCAAGCTCATGACGCGCACCGTCGTATACACTGGGACCTTCATAGCGGACGACGCGACGGAGATGAACCCAAAGATACCCTCCTTCGGCTCATTCTCCTTCATGAACGGCACAACGCTGTCGCTAGACCACATCGTCAACGGCTGCTACCGCCCACCTGAGTTCGCGTGGTACCTGCAGCCGTTTCCATGGTGGTCGCAGTTCATTATTGTGCCATTGTTCTCGCTCTTCAGCTCGCTTGCGAACCTGCAGCCGTGGAAGAGCAGGCAGCTCCCCGTCATGGTCATCATCTCCTGCTTCTCTTATGCTGCCAACAAGATCGCCAACCACTACATCTTCAACCGCTCTGACGTCGTGTCCGCCATCGGCGCCTTTGTCGTCGGCGTGCTCGGCAATGTGTACTCGCGCAAGATGGGCGGCACAGCGTTCACGTCCATGGTGACTGGCGTTCTGTTCTTGGTGCCGGTAAGTGCTTCCGTTTCTCCTGCGGTCTGTTGATGCTAATCGCGTCGGTGTAGTCTGGTCTGTCCCAAGCCGGCGGCATCACGACGTCTGGCAACGGCGTCGATATCGGAGGCGCGATGATCACGGTTACGATCGGTATCACTGTTGGGCTCTTCATGAGTCAGGCCATCGTTTATACGTTCGGTACAAGGAAGAACGCCGCCATGTTCTCTTTCTAGAAGCACACACACGCTGCTGCCTGCACAATGGTGTGGAATATGCTGTGCACGTTCCTCCTATTATATACCCAACTACAGGCGGATTGAGCTCTGTCAAATAGAATTTTCTTCTTTCTCGCTATCGACTCGTAAGAGATCGTAGGGGTGATGTCATACCACCTCTCTTTGGCAAGCGCAGACGCAGATAAATTCATCACATTTAAACCCCTTGTCATACATGTTAGTGCGTAATGAACGCACGGAGCCGCAGACAAGATTAGGATATTTAGTCAAAGTAATTGCTGTCAAGGCGACATCCTGTTAGAGAAGTGTAATATAGGAGTCGACTCACCCAGGAGCCAAAGCAACCGGAGTCGTTGCGATTATCACGGAAGCAGGTAGTAAAAGGGTCTTATACCCTAGCAAGGCAATTCACCCAGCATGGAAAGGCGACATGGACAATTCAGCAAGAGGCTGCAAGCAGCAACACCACTTCGTTCCATCCAGACACGACTACCTATTCCGCTGTCCTCAAATACAGGACAGATCACCAAACAGATTTATCGAGCGCAACCACACCAACCAGATGATGAGGATTCGCCCCACCTCCTCATCGCCATGCACCATCTCATCTCTGCCTGCACAGGAATGTACAGAAGCGAGACAATGTGATACAGAGGGTCAGAAATAGTGGAGGTAATCTGCAAAATCGGCTTGGGTGACCAGCACATCGCAGGCGTGGAACGTAGAACGTGACGCCCCGCGCTCTTAAGTCCAGTAAGCTGAGAGACCCGGGCGGTCTGATCTCGCTCAGATGCAAAAATTGTTTCGCAAGCCCGTGGCGCGAAACCTGCGTAAGATCTTCCATCAAACTCCCACTCAGCTTTCAGAAATACACCCCATGGGCTTTGGAGCCCGGCAAAGAGAAGGTTGACTCAGGGGGCTCATAGATACATTATTGCAAGGCTATGCGTTTATCCCAGCAATAACGTAGTGAACGTCAACCTAGACGGACAGCATATCGTCGAGACAGCCGAAAGGGGACAGCGCGTCAAGGAAGAGAGGCTCACGAGGGAACTGCACGCAGTGGTTGGCGAGGCAGCCCTAGATGGCGACGCATCAAGCTCTAGGACATGCTGGACGCGCTGAAAACATGGTAGCCCGGTGAGTCGGTCCATGTTATCTCAACAACAGCTCGAGGGTTCGCATCGCGCGTCGCATACAGACCATCATAGCCAAGATGCCCGAAGCGGTGGACTATTGAAAGCTGGACTCTCCCCACCTGCGATATCTCACTGAGAAGGCTAAGGCGGACATAGTGATACACAGATTGTTACATACCTGAAGGCTTACACACAAATTAATATTGAGGACGGAGAAGTAGTGAAGACGTAGAATTGGAGAGGAAGAATGGTGACTGAGAAAGGGATGGAAGTCAATAAAGTGTAGTTCTGATGGCTGGCTATATATACAGTGCGCCTCTGTATATTAACGGCAATTGCCATTCGCGGCGAGGTCCATAGGGTGTCCAGACCTTCTCTTGAGCATGTCTAGCCATGTTTTACAGTGACATATTTGTATGCAAGGACAGCCATTTTGAAAAGCGACCTGCTGTAGGTTTATGCAGCGCACTGTGACTTCAGTAAAGGCTTAGCCGTGATTCTGTCCGCTTTTCTTCTGCGTGTCGTGGGTCACGACGCCATGGCGATCGGTGGTAAACGGATACAATTGTATGCCGGTTCCTGCACGATATCACGGGGTCGCACTACTGCCGACAACATCTGCTATGAACACACGAAGTCGGTTGGCGGAAGAATGGATGCGACCAGATCACGGTTGCAAATGGAAAACGAATTGCGCCACCGAGGATGACATCATGGGAGTCATGTGCACGCGTTGTCGGGCAGCCTCATAAGATCGCGGATGGTCCCTGCGCTGCTCCACCCCTTTATGCCCTCCCACTCCCTCCTCGACATGCCCTCAGACAACGACTCCTGGAAGGACGACATCCTTCTCAAGGTGCTCTTTTTTTTCCTTTCTATTCATGCCGCCTCCTTTAACGGGTCATATCCTCGTGTCATCTAGGTTATAAATGTATTGGTCTACCTCTTCTTCCTGGGTTCAAATATCTACATCGTTGCCGTGCCAAGTGACATCTATTTCTCCGGGAAAGAAACTTTCCTTACCCCCGCTCCGTGGGTGTTCCTCATCTGGTGAGTCATCTAGTCCTATCTTCGCGGCTTGATGCTGACACCATTCCCACAAGGTCTTTGATCCATTTACTGCTCCTCGGCACAATCATCTACCAGTTTTTCCCTCAGGGAAAGCGAGTCATCATCAATGGAATTTCCTGGCGCTTTCCCCTTCTGGCAGTCTTGAACGCTATCTACGTCAGCTTATGGGCATCACACCACTACGTCGTCGGTTAGTCTTCCTGTCAGCTTCACCCGGACTGCCAAACCTATTCCCCTATTTAGCATTCATATTTGCGCTTTTCGTGAGCTCGACAGTCACAGTAAGCTCGCATCCTTGTTTCTTGTGTATACCTCTCGTTTGACTGCGTTGTCGTTGTAGCACATCTATTATGTCGTGAAGAAGTTCCACGAGCCCACCGAACTAGCCGACGAACTCTTCGTTCACCTGCCTTTCTCGTTGTACCATGGGTGGACCACAGTCCTCATCGTCCTGACCGCCTTTGAAGCATTCGGCGTCGATGCGTCTGCTCACGAGGCCCACATCTGGACTAAGGTCTTCGTTTTCCTTGCCTTGTAAGCATATCGCTCATCGTTTTTCGACACCGCCTGATGCCTTTGTCACCCCCAGCTTTTTCTTGGAAGGCACTGCTGCAGCATACGCGTTCTCTACGCCAGAGGGTGATCTGCCTGCTGCTATTGTCATTGATTGGGCACTCTGGGCGATCTTTGTCCACCAGAAGTCCGGTTTCGTGCATTGGTCTGCATTGGTGTTTGCCATTATCACGCTCACATGGGTCGTGAAGGGTGGGGTGGGTTTGGTCACGCGCCTGCGCCGCGGTGGCATTGCTCTCGAAGATGAGGAACGAGCCCCACTGGTAGGCTCCAATTAAATGGTCTTATGTCAGTGCAAGGGGTATTGCCAAGTGTTGATTTGGTTCTCTAAACGGAGTGGCTCCATTCCTCCCCCGCATGTTCCATAGTTCCTTACGCAACGTCTCTCATCCATCCATCTTTAGCTGTGATCTATCGAGTGTCTCGTCGTGCCTTATGTACACTATGGTTGGATTCTCTTCTGCTCGTGTAACATATCGAATTGTCGGACACTTTGCATCGGGAAAAGCTACGTGCTCTATCCAGGTCCAATTCGTGCCTATCTAGTCTAATATATCTGATGCACGTTTCATGTTTCCAAAATCCGACCCTGAACCGAGATAGCTGAAGACTGATAGGGGCCTTGTTTATGCTCTCATAGGCTCGTGGTCGCAGCGTGCTTGTGGGCACGAGGACACGCCGCGTTGGGTACCGTAGCGGAGGCTTGCTCGTCTGTCACAGTGTTGCTATGCCGAATACCATCACGCGGTGCTACTCCTCTGCTACCGTCGCCCCAGACCTCCTTTCTGAGAATATACGAGCAGCAGCGCGTGCGTGCTCCGAGTTTAAGCAAGTGCGCTAGACGGACAGTACGTCTCAGCGTCGCAGTAGACAGCAGACAACTGAGGTAGGTGGGCTCTCACTGTAATGTACTTATACTCTAGAGAACAATGACAAGAGTATGAGACAAAGAGAAAACAGTAAAGTGTACGGAGTAAATAAAAGCGGCGCTGCGCCGTGCGCAGAAGGCAAAGCGGCCGCTGCGCAATGCGGCAACAAACTGCAGAAGGGCCACTACGCAGCCCATGTGGCGAATGCGCAGTCCGTGGCAAATCGAATTGTACTGTAATGTATCCACAAGTAAGTAGAAAGACCGTGAGGCAAAAGAAAACATATCTCGGGCTTCGAGCCCTTTGAAATTCCAACACTTTCGTCTGGAGAATAGAGCGACGAAGGCACCGCAGTACTGTGCCGGACTAACTCGATCACAGGATCGCAATCAAAGGTCAGGGCTACTACACCGACTCGAGTGCATTTGTATATCGCCGCTATCAGAAGTTGACCGTGCCGTCTACGACTGAGCGCTGCAGGAAGGACCGGCCACCAGTGCAGTCATTCATGAATCCCCACAGCAAGACAGAAACGAAATAAATTACGGTAAACGTAAACAGATTATCCTCCGCAGTAACATACGAGAAGTAGCCTATTCCAAGAATCCCAGAGACAGTGAAGGCGGCTACTATATGTCGACATCCATGTCTATGGGCGTCGCGAAAGCCTCGATGTCGGCGACGTCTGGGACTGTCGACGAGTCTGCAAGCGCCTCCTCCGCGTTATTATCATTATCTTTCTCTTCGTCCTTGTCCTTGTCCCCGTCCCCGTCCCCGTCTCCGTCCCCGTCCCCGTCTCCGTCCCCGTCCCCGTCC
>QLPM01019185.1:0-11577 GCA_003314695.1 Albatrellus sp. MG142 | reverse complement strand
CATATGAGTACGCGTATGTTAAAGGGGGAAGGTGAAACATAGTAAACGGCGTAAGGCCGTTGTCGTAGGGTGGCGTCCACATGTAGGTGGAGCTGTGAGTCACAGGAAGTCCGGAGTATACATGTGGGTCAATATAAGGTGAAACAAGGTGAAGAAGATAAATGGGGTATGAAGGATGACAGAACATGTGAAGGAACAAGTAAAGGAATACAGGTACGCCCGGCATTCCGGGGTAGATGGATTGGGAAGGATGTGCAGCATCCACAGTAAACGCGTGGTGATGAAGGCCGTGTAACAAGGTTTAGAAGTAGAAGTGTTAACCGAGTCACGTACGAAGGTTCGAAAGGAAACAGCATATGCCGACTGGTTCTAGGCGAAGGTTCCGTACAACGGAAGATGCCGGATGCGTGATGCGCGTGTGGATGTTGATGTACATAGTACGTAACCTGTGATCGAGTAGATGAAAAAGGAAAAAAAAAATACTAACGGTACACGGCCGATGTTAGGTTCGTAACAGTGTGTGGGTCAATATGAAGTGAAACAAGGTGAGGAAAATAAATGAGGTATGAAGTATGATGAAGTGAAGTGGAGATGGTGATAGAGCTCTGCAGTGTATAAGTGCACTGACACCTTAGAGAAAGGGCAGAGCGTCTGAAGGGCAAATGCCTCAAGACTCTCTAAACAGTCAGTGAACAGATATAACATGAATTAACGAGACAAGTACCAAGATGCAACACAAGTGCAACAATTAGCACAATGCAAAGCTAACGCAAGACAAGGGTGACCACAATGTCGCACAAAATGATGCAATGAGTAATGCTGGTGGTCGACAATAAACACAAAAAAGACAAGGAAGTTGAGAGTGATTCAAGAGAAAAATCAGACAGTGAAGCAATTTTCAACTTTGAGGGACAGTTAAAAATGAGAGGGGAACTCATGGGCATATTGCTTGCCCTAAATGAACATACAGGCACATTTATGTATAGTATACAAGTCTGAAATCACAGAGTAACCAAGAAGTAACTACTGAATGGTAAGTGCTTGGCATGAGAATTAGCATTAACAAATAAAGTAGGAGAATAGAAAAATGTGCAGTGAGTGTGAGTAATAAGTGTGCTGGCTCAGCTGGAAATAACTCACTGGAAAGGTGCAACAAAGTAAAAAACAACCAATCAAAATCAGATGATTAGAGCTCACATAGAAATGATAGAGACAGAAGAAGAGAAAAAAGCAACCACCAACCACTCATCCTTCTAGAACCTTCCAACCTGTACCAGCCCAACATCCTAACCATCCTAACCATCTCTGACATGACTGAGACCGAGAACCTCTGAAGAACACACTCATGTTACGAACGCACCGGACTATTTTCCTTTCATCTTACTGCTTATCTTCTTTCCATTCTATCCGATAACCCTTACCAGTTACCAAACAGTATTCCTCTCACTATAACTTGTACTCGTTCCACTTCATTCTATCTCGTTCCATCTCGCTTATCTCTGACTCGTATCCCTGATGTCCTATTGGAGGATAAGGGATTACTACACTACTCACCCGTGCACAGGAGGGACACCTACCCTCAAGTACCCTCGTATATAACTTGTAACTCACTGCGAGGATAAGCCCCAAGCTTATCCTCTTGTACAATCACCAGTACTTGTTTGGATCCTCAGCACGTCTACTAAGTCTTGCAAGTCTTTTGACTTGTCTTACCTCGTTCACTCGCTCTCAAACCTTGGGCTTCGCCTAGGGCTCCGCCACCTCGTCGTATAGGTGTTTGACCGCTCGACTGCGTGTTAAACCCTTACACTCGCCTGGTACAAGACAGATTCATGATAATAAATGCAATGTTTCTCATGCTCATGCATGAGTGTGGTAATTGATGAGCATGGCCCTTGAGTGCAAGAATTGTCATAGACATGGAATTCATTGTGTACCAGTGTCACAAAAATACCATGTGTAAATTCTGTGTGAATATGTGTGCCCTGTGCATAAACAGATGAAGGAATACATGTATGCCCAGCATTCCGGGGTAGATGGAAAGGGAAGGATGCACAGCATCTGCAGTAAATGCGTGTCCAGTATGGCAGTGTAACAAGGTTTAAGAAGTAGAAGCAATAACCAAGTCATGTATGAAGGTTCTGAAGGGATTGGCATATGCCAATGTGTTCTGGGCAAAGGTTCTGTACAATGGAAAATGCCAGATGTGTGATGCACATGTGGTCATCATGTGGGATGCATGTGGGTGTTGGTGTACATAGTACATAACCTGTGATCGAGTAGTTGGAAAAGGAAGAGAAAAATACTAACAGTACATGGCCAATGTAAGGTTTGTAACAACTATAATGCAATACTAGAATATGGGGGGGAAAAAAGAGGAAAGGTTTGTGCTGCAATAACCCATTGTGTGAGGATGTGCAGTGTGAGCCAGCGGCAGTGGTAGTAATAGTAGTCGAAGCTGAGGCCAATCTAACTCAGACAAGCCCGACAGGTGACATTGTCGAGAATTATTTTTTTTTGCTTCCAAAAAAAGGTTTGACATGGACATTACTATCGTACCTCGAGGCGGGCACTATAGCCAAACGACCCTGGGAAGTGGTAGTTGGTCACAGAAAAGCGAAAAGCGTCCCAAAGGATGGATTGTCAAGTCGGTTGCGTCTTCCGTTCGCCCGCTGAACGAAACATACAACCAAAATTTGGGAAGCTTGGCCCCCAACTTGACAAGTGGCCCTACTCGTCCACACAAGGATGGAACCCTTATAGGAATATGCAGGTGTTCTGGTACTGCGTGCATGCTCGTGAATACGACCGTATGGGATTGCTCGGAATGGGGTCTGTATGAGTTGCCGACGCCTGAGCATCCGAGCGTGTTCGAACGTTTGCGATGGCCATACAAGTCCTGTGCTTTTTTTGTTCCATTTAAGTCCATTGGGACGACCGTCCCATGCAAGACATACACATACAATAACGCAAGGCCCGGCTGCCCGCTTAGTTACGTAGCCAGCAGAGTATACTCTCCTCAGTCGCATCCGAGGACGCTAAAGTGAAGTCGCGCTGCGGTAATCTTGAATACTGTGCATATGGACACCAACGCGGAGTTGAAGTTTGATCGATCTCATCCATGCGCTAAATTGAGTGAGTTGGGCAAGCATATCCACCAAGACTTCATCATTGGGATCACAGTAGACATACCTAAGCATGCGATAAGTCTATGCGAGATTTCTGCAGAATGGTTACGGAGGGAACCGGCAGGAGTGATATCATTACGCCTCAGACCCGCGTGAAGTCAAGAAATGTCTCGTCTATGTCTAGGTGCCTCATCACCATCGCCTCGACGATAATCCTCGGATTGCAGACACGATCGACTTATCTACGATTGTCAGCCGTTATGAGTGCGCCAACCGCGTCGGTGAGCTCTTCACCAGGATTGGCCGGAGCAACGGCGGTCGTGCTGATGAGTATCGCGTTCGCAGAAGCCTGATCGGTGGTGAGCAATGGCGCACTGTTGCACTGACTAGCACATTGCCACGTTGTGCCCTCCGCAAATCACGCGCAATGCGATGTTTCTCTGCTTTAGTTATGGCTTTGTGTGGGACAACCGTCGAACGAATGGCAACGGGAACGGACTGTACTGCAGATACTCTGGAAAGAGTTAATTCAGAGGGAGCTGTTGACGAGGTGGCCAGGTGGTGGCCAGAGAGGTCTGTCGTGCGGTACTTAACACGCACACTGACCGCACGAAATGGACGCGCTCACTTCGTATATTCGGTGCACGATGTGCGGAATCAGCGGTACGGTAAGGTCCAAGGGAGCCAGGGGCAGTGTAGCCCACACTGGCTGACCGTGATAATTCTGGGATGACGAAGTGGGCCCAGCGGCGGCAGAGGACATGAACCAAGCCCGCACTTTGCCCATTTCACGTGTCTTGACCGTTGTCATGCACCACTGCTGCCGCAGTTGCTGTAGGCTGTCGCTATAGTGCACATCGATGTGCGCGTATATTCCAGGACGCTGCGTGCATGCTAGGAGCTGAGTTATGCCAAGAGCTTCAATTATGCCCAGTGCTATGCCCTATGTTGTGCCAACTGCCAAGAGCGCGATTAACTTTCAAAGTCCGACCGGAATTCGGACTCAGACGTCCACCCACTGCATGTGTGCCGTCGGGGGCAGAAGGAGCCGTCGGAAGCTTTCGACCCGACAAACAGCCCGTTCACCTCAGACAGCTCCTTGGACTGTCCTTGGCATTGGATACGCGAAGGTTTCTACACAGGAATGCCTTGGCCACGCTTCGTCCAACTACGCCGCTAACCATCGCCGAGACTGAAAGGCCTATGCCCGTTTTTGCTCGGAGACTAAGCCATATGCTAGGCCTGTGAATGCCTTGGTATTGTCCATCAAGTGCCGTTGGATGAGACGCCAGCTTCAAGCATGGACTTTGGACATGGGATTCGAAGGATGTACCATAGGCACTGTGCACAGGTTAACCGGACAACGGTTCGTAACGAGGTTAAAGGGCGCACAGCTTCCATGGGATACATATATATATCTGCGCTGTTAAGAGAAAGACCATCATCACTTTAGATTCGTCCTGTACGACTGATTCCCTTTCCTTGCTGACCTCCACTGCAACGATGTCCAACTCGAGTACGTGTTGTGACGAAATTGTTTTATTGCTATTAATCAATGTTCAGGTGTCCCCGTCCCCTACAACCCCGACACCGACCCCAACCATTTATATGGTTATATACCCACTGAGGCGGTTTGCGTGGCATTCGTTGCCCTGTTCAGTATCAGCACTGGTTAGTATACTTACTCTGTGTCCGCTAGTTAGTATGAGGTTAATCTCTGACATGGTGTCGGTCTAGTCATCCACATCGGACAGGCCGTTCTTATCAAACCCCGGCTTTGGTGGCTACTCCCTACCACGGCTATGTGTGGTGTGGGAGAAATACTAGGATGGAGCGGGCGATTGTGGGACAGCAAGAATCCTCTGAACCACAATGCGTTTTTGATGCAGTGCGTTGACATTCCTTCCGCTAAATTCCTTTCTACACCACGGTGCTCACTAAACTACTTCTCCTCACTTAACAGGATCTCCACGACCATTATTGCACCAGTGTTCCTCACTGCTGCAATGTACACGATCCTTGGACTTATCATCGAGGCAGTTGGCCACCAGTACAGTCGATTAAAGCCTAAAACATGTCCGTCAATATCCAGTAATGCCCAAAGTAGCGCAATGCTGATCTGAATGTCGTCTCGTAGACCTTAAGGTCTTCGTGTCGGCAGATGTCTTTGCACTCATTGTTCAAGCTGCCGGCGGTGCTATGGCCTCGATGGCTAACACTGATACCATGACAAATAATGGAGGGCACATCATGCTCGCGGGTATCTTCATCCAGTTGTGTAAGCATCCGAGTCTTGCCTAACTTTTCAGTCGCCATGGATGCTTATCTAATTATTCGGAATAGTTACTATGTTGGGCTACACAATCCTTGCCGCAGAATTTCTTCTTCGTTTTTATTCACAAAAGCCCTTCGCACTCAGGACACCATCTCCAGATTCTACCGAAGCTTTGCCAATGGATAATAATTCGTTTGAAACAAGGACATTCAAAGGTGGCGCCCAGTTACCCCCGAGCCTCAGCATGATGGTTCTTGGGTTATGTCTTGCTACCCTTTTTGTGTTTATCAGGTTCGTCACCTCCTTTCCATGGTATCCGTCGTCCTCTGATTCATATTATTATACAGGACTGGTTATCGTACGGTCGAGCTTCTCGGTGGCTGGCATGGGCATATTATCAGGACACAGATCTTCTTCGATCTTCTGGATGGCACTCCCATTGTCCTTGCCCTTTTTACACTGAACATCTTTTCCCCATCGTTTCTGCTTCGGTCAGAAAGCCTTATGTATGGCGGACTAGCTATGCGAGATATCAGGATTAACTCTCAAGATGCATAGGACATAGGACTAGAAGTGATGACTTCCATGATGCATATTGCCACGGACTCAAAGTTGTAATGCATTTGGTTCGAAACTTGTAATGCATTTAGTCTCGGTTTGGACTCAACTATAGCATTTTTGTTAATATCGCACGTGTATTTACATCATGATGGGCAGAGTGGCCTAGACATCTACACATAATTATTAGGAATAGAAAACCTGTCTGTTGGCCTTTCTGATGGTGGTGATTCTAAACTTGAATTTGCCAAAACGGCTCCTGAGGAGTGTTGTTGTTAACGGTAGTGCCGAGACAGTCGAAGAGACGTTCGTCAACGCCCAGCATTGCTCGAGCCTGCCTGCACTCTTAGTTTTTTTTTTTCTTTGTTAAGTATCCTGAGACCTGAGATACTTTTGTCAGCTGCCTCTTAAACGTGTTGGTGTACAAATGGACAGGAATGCGGAATGCTCGATAGTTGTATCATTATATTGCACTACCAAGTCAGATCTATTTGTTCGAGGACTCTGCGCCTGCACTTTTCCCATGACTCGTTGGGTTGCTCTTCGACTAATAAGCAACCTGAGTGACTCATGAAGTGAAGGGGGTGTGGTTGCTGCGACAGCCAATATGCTATCTCCGGTACGGTGCCACTCCAGTAAGTTCTCGGCCCAGACCGGCTGATAACAGCTGGGAAGTTGAACCAGTCACCACTTCCTGCATCGAGCGGCATGACCATATACGTAGGGAATGTTCGCCATGGCACCGGACAATAAGAATGCGGTATCTTGTTCCGAGATAGGAGATACGTATAACTATTTGGGATGCTAAGATAGATGGAAACAAAGGACGATCGGGAATAGATCTAGATCGCTTGCCTTTCTAGTCACATTTTTGATCGACCATTACTGTCTCTCTTGGGAACTGGCTGTGGCCCACTCCATCTACAACTTGAACGTCTCCTGCACATGTAGGGCCTGGGGTTCTCGGACCTGCGTGAGTTCCATGCATGCGGGTGGAATATTGGCCGTCCAGATTCTTCCGTTGGATCTCTTCTGACATCGGCATCTCGCGACATACCGACCCGATTGTGGATGTGAATACATGCCCCCAAGTTGGCGCAGTGTTGCCGCACAAAGCCCATCATCACTGCTTTGTCCCCCGCAACCTGCTCCTCCGACGGGATAATCGAAGTTTGGACGGTGCAGTAACAAGCCTGATTATGTGAAACCATGGCGGTGTCTCCGGACTACAATCCTCTTATACCTAGTCTAAGTACAGTATGTACGTGGATGAAGACATGCACACCCGGCACAGACACTCACAAAGACTGTAGTGTCTGACTCATTCCGTTTTGACAAGTAGACAGGTCGCATCTGGGAATACACGAGGAAATATCGATCTCCGGGACCTATACAGCCGCACCCGTGGACATTACAGGACTTTCGACATATGATCCGCGGGGTAACAATTTCTCCACAGAACGACCTAGTCGCATGGAGGCAAGACCATTCGTTGTCTTGGCTCTCCGGATGCACTGTCAGGTGGAGGCGCTATTTTGCACAGGTTTCTACCAGTAGGACTAGTTGCAGTGACCCAGCACATTAACACCCGCCTGAGCTGCGGATAGGGCGTTGCTGGGGCATTGCTGCGGACGAGTATTTACAAGCCGGCGTGGCACAGGCCGGTACTTGGCATCGGCTCGGCGTGCTCTGTGGCTCGACTTGGCATCGGCAAGACCGACCAGCGTGTGGAATGGCGCAATAGCGCAGCCTAGTACGCGAGCTGGCACAGTAATACGCGAATGTTCGCAACGTGGGAACACCATGTAATTTTAATGATGTCGGCGGCTACGCTCTTTGAACCTCACATTATGCTCCTTCGACAATTCATCGTCATGGGCCATGGCCTCCTCTCCTCACCCCCTCTGCACCTCCAGGCGCCGCTTACGATACAATTTTGTGCGTCGATGGTGTTGGGAGAGGACGGATGGTCACAGTGGTCGGCGGGCGCATCGCAGGCAGGCGGGGGCAATGGGCTTTGACCCGTCGAAAAATATCACTGAACTTCATTTCTGAAGCAGCAATCCCTGCCCTCACCCATCCTTCGGGCCTAACCCCCCGCGAACCCAAACCCGTCCTCCATGCTATAAGCATGCCCGACACTAAACACTAGCGTCGCGTAGCATATGATCGCAGCTGCGAGCTCCCCGAAAATTTCCCGTGGGCCTGAGGCACGACAAGGTTGAATGTCACATCCTTCTCGCCGACTAGGATCGCGTCGTATGGCGACGTGTGATGGATACCGCGCCGGATGTAGACAGACGATCACAAACAGAAGTTGGTGAGAGGTGAGATGCGAAGCAAGGGGTAGCGAATGTAAGACGCGATACTGAAGCGATTCATGCGAAGCAGGGTCGATGGGGGGCGTCGGGAGCGGGTTTCAGATGAATCGACCTGTCACCTGCTTCTTGGTCCTCGGCTCACCGAATATCTGTGTCATGGCTTCTTCGGCTTAGCGTCCAGTCGGCGGCAGGAATGTGCATTGCCATCATCAGCACCCAAGCCACGACAATGAGCAGAATGGGGAAGAAGAAATGCACTACCTGAGCAGGCCGATGGGTCTCGCGGGCTTGTCAGCTGGTTCCGCATAGAATATCTACAAGAGGAGAAAGCGATTAATTTCCGTGCGTAGATTATAGAGGGGAGGGGAAGGGCACGCTCTTTATTTGGTGTGTAATATTCTCGAGCCAGTACTAGTTCTGCCCGCTCCCGCGCGAACAGCATTGTCCAAGTGACCACATGGCATGGAGCCGTACGCCAAGTACATGCGCTGATGTCTACCTACACCACAGCAAGGCAGGGCAGAGGACTGCCCAGATGCCAACGGAGATGAAGAGCAAGGCCAGAAGGCACACACCTCGACGCTGCCGGCGCATACACACTCACTGGCATCAACCGACCATCCCGCGCCTGTGGCATAATTTCCTCGTTTGTGATCCACCTGCGCGCGAAGGAAAGTCAGTCCTGCCGCGCTAGTGCTGGGGCGCGTGTGTTGCGGGAGGATAAGCACCTCTTGGCGGTGTAGCTCAAAGAACTCCTGTCTCGGAGGTACGGCATGTGCAGGTGCGGATTCAGGTAAGCGCCACTCAGCCCCCCTCCTTGTTTCGATGTTTTGCCTGGAAGTGGCGAGCGAGGCGAACCAAACCGAGTGCAGAAACAGGTCGCGGATGGCTGAATGCGGGTTTTCCTGATGCATGCATCTGCATTGGCGAGGTTCTGGTGTCCATTCTGAATTACGCGATGACCGGGCCTGGCGAGGTCGTGTTTGTTGTAAATAACAGCATCGCGCACCGGCGCACGCGCACACATGCATGCGCGCGCACTCAGAGGCGTCGCCTACGACGTGCAAGTGGCCAGGGTAGCTTAACCGAGACTTTACATACACATAGTATACATCGCACTCCTTTTTCCTCAGTCCTGCAAGCAGAGACTGAGGTCAGTACTAGTTTTCCTACACTCTTTACTATATTTCTTACCTACTCTACCCTACAGAGTTACCTACAGGTATGACAATATATAGTTAGTCCTCCAAGCAGAGACTGAGAGTTATCTACAGACACCGCATGTGCGAGTGCCACGAACCGAGCCCTAACACCAGCAGTAGTGTTCCAGTCAGGAAGCCGCATACTCAGGCGCACGCAGATGACACGCCCCATCTTCCGCCACGATTACTGTAGCCCAGACGACAGGGACCACCTTCAGGGTGTCTCTGCAGATTGTGGTCATCCACAGATAACAAGCTGGTGCCGTCTCGTCTCGTGGCTGGAGGGCTGTGTGCACACTATTGTTCTAGTCGAACACGGCATACATACAGTGGGCGGATGGGCCTCCTAGCCCGCTGAATGCTTGTTTTGCATCCTGATAGGCTGCAGTTAATTATGGGCATGTCGGAGTCGCAAAGTGGTGCGTGCAGACCTTCCAAGTCAAGCTTGTCCCCGTTACTGTTTGACATTTGTTTACTCTACTTTAAAAAGCCCCTATTGTGCTATGGATAGTCAGTTAGCCCGTCATTTCTCTTTTTCCCGAGAGTCTTTACTCTGTGTCGTTCCTTCGGGTCAAATTTATTTCTATTACAGGGTACAGTGTACGTAGGTGCCAGTGCAGTAGCATGAAGAGTGGATTTTATCAATTGGACGCGGCCCACACCAGCTGTTACGATCGACGCGTAAGCGACGAGCATAAGTCGAGAGTAACGGGTCGTCGAGAAAGCAAAGGTAAGTCTTCCTAGTGATGCGCGTACGCACGGCTTACTAGGTATGATCAGAGGTCAAGGATTGAGTACGAGTACTCAAGGATGCTGAGAGTGGAGGCATTAAGCCAATCAACTAGTTTAGTAACAAGTATCAGACAAGAGAACTAAACTAGGGGTCATACCATAGCGTATGAGTCCCTCTTATACAGTACATCGAGATACTGTGGAAAGTCGTCGAATCCTCAAGAATTGTATTGTACATGTTTGTCATCACATAGAATAGAACAGAATGGAACAGAATGGGGTTTCTGAGAAAAGCATAGAGTGTATTGTTGTTGTATTGAGTCATAGAAAAGAAAGGAAAAATATTCTAGTAATGCGCTGATGTGCACAGCGCACATATATGACTGGAAGAGTGTATGTTTTTCATATGTTTTAATTTTATTTTCATATGTTTTATTTTACTTTATATGTTTTATTTCCTTATTTTGTGTTCTATATTTCGCATTTTGATGCTGTATGTTTAACTTATATTTTGTGTTTATGTCTTACCATTGCACCTAGTTACCAGGCTACATATATATACTTTACTGTAGCTAGGGAAGAATCAAGTTTTTGTTGTCCCCCTTTCCCCTTGAGAGCATGAAGCAGGAGGCTGCCTGAGGCTTGCCCTTTGTCTGCTGTCATACCCAGACAGCACATATCAGCACACACACCAATGCAATGTCACAATCATGACACCAGCATAGTGTGTGGTTGGCAACCTCAGAGAGATGATCACAATCTTTTGGTATCGTCAACAATCTGCTGCTCATTGCTCTCTTTATTAGTCACCATTTTATGGATTATCAAGTTCTGCAAGCAAACTTAAAACTATTATATTGCTTATCTCCTTCATGACCTTACACTATGAATATAATATTGCCTGGCATGAGGCAGCAGTCATCTGAGTCATGATGTGGCTGAAGAGGTGTGCATTTCTCGGGCTTACTGGTACTAACCATACTGACTTCACTTACCAGCATGACTGCTTTTGGTCTGTAGTGCTGTGAAGACTACAGTGCTTTCGTAAAAACCCAACTTATCCCTGGGAGCCTTTGGCACTAGCATTATATTGGTGGCTATTGTGAGGCTGACGCCAACAGCGAGGCCAACAACTGAAGGAAGAAAGAGTAGTATGATGGATTGAGGCAAGAGACCTAGGATGCTATCTGCTGTAGGTGGATATCCCAGATGATCAGGGCTGAGGTATGTACAGCAGTAACTACTCAGTATATATAGTATAGTCTTTAGGGCAGGTGAGACCTGTTGAACTCTGCTTCGACATCTGTGACACTATCAGTCACTAGAGGACCTTCATAGGTCCATGGACTTTCTACTTACAC
>QLPM01019132.1:0-14875 GCA_003314695.1 Albatrellus sp. MG142 | reverse complement strand
ACGTCCCGAGCGTACTCCGCCACTCGATAGGATTCCGGCCGCGCGTACGCGTGCTGAACCCTTACAAGGACATGTCAGAACAAGGATACATTGAGAATCCCAATCTCCGTTTGCCTCTCCTTTCTTCTTTGTCAAAAAGAAAGATGGGAAACTCCGACCTGTCCAAGACTACCGACAGCTAAATTCTCTCACAATCAAGAATCAATACCCACTCCTGCTCATCTCGGATGTCATTGACAAACTCAAGGATGCTCGATATTTCACTAAGTTTGATGTCCATTGGGGTTATAACAATGTTTGCATCAAGGAAGGTGATGAGTGGAAAGCAGCCTTCAAAACCAACAGGGGGATGTACGAACCTCTTGTCATGTTCTTTGGCCTCATGAACTCTCCAGCTACCTTCCAAGCTATGATGAACGAGACGTTCAAAGACCTCATCAAGATGGGTAAAATCTTCATCTATATGGATGATATCCTTATTGCCACCACTACCCTAGAAGAACATCAAAAACTCGTTCAACAAGTCCTGCAACACCTCCAAGACAATCACCTCTTTCTTAAACCAGAAAAATGTGACTTCAAGCAAGAAGAGGTCGAATATCTTGGAATGTGCCTTCACTACAGCCAACTCGCTATGGACCTGATCAAATTGAAAGGTATTCAAGACTGGCAAGCTCCCAAGAACCTCCGCAAGGTCCAAGCCTTCTTAGGCTTCACAGGTTTCTATCGGCGCTTTATTCATAATTTTTCACAAATTGCCTGACCTCTCAATAACCTCATGAAGAAAATGTGCCCTTGGCAATGGACAGAGGCAGAAGAAAAATCATTCCAAAACCTCAAAATGCGCTTTATGGAAACTCCCGTCCTTATCCAACCCGATCCAACTGCTCCCTTCTGCCTTGAATGTGACGCCTCAAAAATGGCTTGTGGAGCTGTCCTTTCACAAAAAGGAGATGATGGATTCTGGCACCATGTTGCCTTCATGTCCAAATCCTTTATCGAAGCTGAACAAAACTACAACATCTATGACTGAGCACTCCTTGCCATCATCAAAGCACTTGAAGAATGGCAGCATTATCTCAAAGGATCCCCCCATACCATTGAAATTCTCTCTGATCACAAAAACCTAGAAGTCTTCAAGGAAGCTTGCAAGCTATCTCGATGACAGGTGCACTGGGCTCTGTACCTCACTCATTTTGACTTCTCCATCACACATATCATGGGGAAAAGCACAGGAAAGCCAGATGCCCTTTCACGATGACCAGACCATGATTCGGGAGATCATGATAATGAGGATTGTATCCTTCTACCCTCGTCTGTTTTCACTCACTCCATGACTCTAGTATTGAATGATTCTGCTCTGCTCCAGCAAGTCAAGGACTGTCAGTCATTAGACAGAGAAATACTAGACGTCCTTCAGTCGATACAAGCCAATGCACCTAGCCCCATGAAACACACCCTTCTCGAAAATTGGGCCATTCATGATGGACTTGTTTTTTATTCTGGACGCCTTTGCATCCCTAATGACCTTGACCTCCAACGAGATCTAGTTCAACTACATCATGATATGCCCTCAGCCAGACATCCTGGACAAGTCAAGACTCTTGACTTGATTCAACAGTCATTCTGGTGGATGGGAATGTGTAAATTTGTCTATGATTATGTCGACGGATGCGCTATCTGTCAATCGACAAAAAACCTACCTAATCACCCACACACCCCTCTCTCACCTATCCTGCTGGAGGAGAACACCACTCCATTCTCCACTGTTTCTATGGATTTTATAACTGAACTCCCACCTTCAAATGGCTTTGACACCATAGCTGTCTTCATTGACCATGATGTCACTAAAGCAATGGTCATTGCACCATGTAATTTGACGATAACAGCTGAACAAACCACCTCTCTTTATCACACCAACATTTGGAGGTGCTTCAGCCTTCCCTTGAAATTGATCTCAGACAGAGGAACCCATTCACCGCTTCCTTCACCAGAGAACTTTGCCACCTCCTCTCTATTCAACAAGCAATGAGTACAGCCTATCACCCCCAAACAGATGGACAAACTGAACAGCTCAACCAAGAATTAGAACAATATTTATGCACATATTGCAATGCCTGCCAATCTGACTGGGCAGACCACCTTATCAATGCCGAATTCGCTCACAACAGGCACATCCACTCCACCACCAATTCCTCGCCCTTCTTTGCCCTTATGGGCTTTCACCCCATTTCATTTCCTCCTTCGAACCCACCCCTGTTCCTGTGGTCCAGGACCATCTCTCCACCTTATCACAACTCCGAGATGACATCTCAGCTGCACAGCTTATCACCCATCATCATTGGGTCGATAACATCCCTTCCTTACCCTATAAGGAAGGTGACTCTGTTTGGTTAGAAGGGAAGCATCTTTCTACCTTGTGCACTGGTTGGGCTATCCATCAGCGGACAATCAATGGTTACCTGCTGTGGAACTTCAATCAGCACTGGATTTGGTTACTTCTTTTCACACAACACACCCCACAGCCGCCTCCCTAACCCTCCGCCCTGCTACTTCTCAACGAGGTCATTGATGTTAAAAAGGGGGGGGGTGATTTCTCACTTTCCTTATCCTCACCTCTCTCTTTCATCCTCACCACTCTTGCTACCAACCTGGACCTTTCACCCCTGCCGTTCTCCCTACAAACCATACCAATGGCTGACACCCCATCTCCACCTGACTCGTTCCTGTTCCCTCACACCTTCATCAATGGTCAGCTGCACATCCTCATGACTGCAGCTGAATGGATGCAAGCAGCAAATGACACTGACTTACCTGAGGATGCAGTTCCTCAAGATTTGCCCCTAGCTCAACTTGAGGAAGCCATGGAACAATATGAGGCTAGGTTCCACAGTTTGCCCACCCCCACCGACCACCTCTTCTCCATCGCAGAAGAGACTCCTACCTGGACACCCGATGACCCGCTTGCCCTCTTAGAGGCTGAAGCAAAGGAGGGAAATGAAGAGAGGTCGAATTTATATGGTGACCCTCTCCCTTCTCCAGTCCTCAGCCTCAGAGACATCCCAGTCAACTTCAACAACCCAGAAGAATTGATCCTCAATTGCCATCACTACCCTCATGGGTATGAATCCAACACACTGCCTGGATCTCCACCCCCTTCCTCTACGCTACATTCAGACACCCCCACCTATGTTCCTGCTGAGCTACCACCTTCACTGACCCCATTACAACCCATACTGCTGTCTCCCTGCACCCCCACACCTGACTATGACACAGACATCAACCTAGGTCCAAAGATACTGATCTCCCCACCATCACCTGCTCCACTACCCATCCCACCACCTCGTTCTTCCACTCCTTACCTACCCGCAGTAGGCCCGACATTCGATGAACTACCTGCTGATTTCATCATTGAAATCTTGGGTAAACTATGTCATACCCCAGACAGAATTCCCTCTGACCTAGTTGTGCAAGAGGGCCAGTTCTTTGAGGTGAAGAGATTTGCGAAACCAGTACTCCCAGGACCTCTTCATCAGGATATTGAACTGAATCCACCCTTCCACCAAATTCTGATCGACTGAGATAGCAGTATTTGGGTAGAAAGGGCATTGATCCATTGTCATGACAGAGGATTGACAGCAGACATCGTACACTATCATGACTACTACCACTGTCTTTCTAATTTGGATTCTCTCATCACTTGTCTTGGTGAGCTGGCCAACCAGAGGACTTGGGAGGTGCAGGAGGTTGCCAATAGGTTGGTCAATGTGGATGCTGAATCACACATGTTACCCTATCTCGCCACCCCCTACCACATCAACCCACCTGAAGTTATCTCAGCACCACCCACCCCTCTCACCTCTCTCCCTAACCTTCATGATGACTCACCTTCCTCCTCACCCTCTTCACCAGAACCAGCCACTCATATCAGAGGGGGGGCTGATGACTTGGAGAAAGAGAATTGCTCGAAGCGACCCAAGCAAAAGCCAACTCGCTGCTTCAACTGTAACAAGATAGGTCACAGGTGGCAAGAGTGTAGAGTGCTGCACCGTCCTAACTTCCATCCCAACTGACCATCCACTTCCTCTCGTCCTCATTCTGAGTTTTGCCCCCTATTCACTCGCCTGTGCCAATGCTCCCATAGTGGACCTTGCATCTACAACTGCAAGTTTTGTAAAGGATGTGGGTCCAACTTGTTTCATGGAGTCCATGGGTTAGGATGTTCGTATGCTGATCATGCTACTACCTCTCATGATCCGACGGACTATGAGATGAATGACGCTGATGACTTTGACTAATTGCTGAGCCAGCAATTGGGTAGGGAAGGGGTGATGTTACGAACACTGGACTATTTTTCCTTTCATCTTACTGCTTACTTTCCATCCATGTTGTCTGACAACCCTTATCACTTACCAAGCAGTATTCCTTTCATCATGACTCGTACTCATTCCACTTCGTTCTGCACTATTCTATCTTGCTTATCTCTGACTTGTACCCCTGCTATCCTATTGGAGGATAAGGGGTTACTGTACACCTTACCCATGCACAGGAGGGATGTCTGCCCTCAAGACCATTGTATATAACCTGTTACCCGCTGCGAGGATAAGCCCTAAGCTTATCCTCTTGTACAATCACCAGTACAGTTTGGATCTTCAGCACATCTACTAAGTTCTGCAAGTCTTTCGACTTGCCTTACTTCGTCTATTCACTCTCAAACCATGGGCTTCGCCTAGGGCTCTGCCAACTCACCGTATAGGTGTTTGACCGCTTGGCTGCATGTTAAACCCTTACAGGAACCAGGCTAAGCTTCACCTTTGGAACCACTGACTTATCCCAAATCCCGATAGGACCTTGCTGACACCCATCACACTAAGTCCTTACACCTTGATGATCAATGAGAATGTGCAATTCAACCTGCCACCAACTTCAAAGCCAGAAAAAGAAGAAACCCCCACTGTGGATATGATCCCAAATCCCAGCCTATCCAAGTCACTGATGATAAAGGGACTGAACACTCCATTCATCAATTCATTACCCACTCTCTGCTCCCAGCTATCAACTTCAATGGTGGAGATGAGTTATACCTGGCTGTCCCATCAGAAGAGTCCTGCAGTGCTACCAAGTCCACAGAACTGGCAGCTGCTGAAAATATGAAGGACAAGAAAATGGTTGAAGAAATGGTACTGGCCCAATATCTGGAATATTGCAAAGTCTTCAAAGAAGAAGCATCCTGATCTATACGTAGTTTCACCAAATGGGATCATTGCATTGAACTCAAGCTTGACACAGTACTGGAAAACAACTGCAAGGTGTACCCCCTATCTCCTGGTGAATGAACAGCATTGGATGAATTCCTCAAAGACATGCTCAATCGAGGATACATTCAACAATTGAAATCCCCCTTTGCATCCCCCTTCTTCTTCATCAAGAAAAAGGATGAGAAACTTCAACCCATCCAGGACTACCATCAACTGAACAGCATGACTATTAAGAATCAGTACCCTCTCCCTCTGATCTCTGACATTGTCGACAAGCTGAAGAAAGCTAAAATCTTCACCAAGTTTGATGTTTGATGTGGGTATAACAACATTCATATCGAAGAAAGAGATGAATGGAAAGCTCTGTTCAAGATGAATCACAGAATGTTTGAACCCATGGTGATGTTTTTTGGTCTTATGAATTCCCCTGCTACATTCCAAGCCATGGTGGACAACACTTTCAAAGATCCCATTGAAACAGGTTGTGTCTTCATCTATATGGCTGACATCCTCATTGCAATGGAATCCCTGGTAGAACATTGTCAACTCATTAAACTGGTACTACAGCATCTTCAGGACCACCACCTATTCCTCAAACCAGAGAAATGTGAATTCAAAAAATCAGATGTCAAATATCTTGGAATGTGCCTTAGGCAAGGAATTGTTGCCATGGACCCAATCAAACTGAAGGGACTCACCAAATGGCCCACTCCAAAGAACCTCAAGGGAGTACAAGGTTTCCTAGGGTTCACCAACTTCTATTGTCACTTCATTCTGAACTTTGCCAAAATTGCTAAACAGCTCAATGAACTCACTCACAAAGACAAAACTTGGGAGTGGGGACCCAGTGTTACAATTTTTCTCTCTTTTTGCTTACTTGTTTCCTTTCTTGTCATTCCAGATATCCTTGGACTTACTGTACATTCTGATCTGTACTTACTCAGAGATCCCCTGTTGGGGCACAGGGTATTGGACTTGTTTCACTTTACACAGGATTCCCCATCATCCCTTGATACTGCATACTTACTCATCCTGTGTTATCTGCCTATGGCAGATATCCCTCTTATCTCTATAACTCATTCTGACTCATAACTACCTACAAGGTATCTCGTTCCCATCTACTCACTTTCTGTATAAATACCTGGCTCAGTAGTAGAACAAGCCTTAAGCTTGTTCAGTTGTACTTTATCATACTTGAATCTAGGAGGCTTTGCCTCACATACCACTCTCATTGTTCTCCAACCTGGTAGCTGATGCTAGATGCTAGCCAGTGCTCTGCTTATCCCATCTTACTTTGGCCAAGGAACTAGGCTAAGCTTCACCTTTGGAACCACCATTGATCCCATATCCCAATAGGACCTTGCTGACATTCATCATGCTAAGTCCTTATAGCTGTCTTTGCCCATAACTTTGGTAGGATGCTTGGTGAGGTGGACCTCCCTGTCTGTAACCTGTGATTGTTTGGAAATGTCTCATTTCCTGATATGTGAATTCTCTGTCTCTTGCTGGACTAATCCATTAATCCATTGTTTTTGGAATAGGTGAGACTTGATAACATGACATCAGCAACTGCTGATCCATTCCTTGTTTGAAAAGTGTAATCAACACTTTTTTGTCATACTGTCAAGACCATGTCCTGTCAAAAAGCAGACTGGTTAGAGAGACCAAGGTGGAAGCAGAGCTTCCCTAGAGCAACTCAAAGTCAGAGTGGAGTGCTCATGTATCTTCTACCTGTCACAGTGAGCAAAGCAGAGTGGAGCAATGCAGAACAAGTTAGAATGCAAGGAAATAGATGGAATGTTGGGCAGAAAACAGTGGGAATGACTCAGGATGAGGCTTCACTCAAGATGAGATGAGGACAACCAATAATAATTCCAAAGAGATCGGAAAATTTACAGAGAGCCTCTATATACTGTGAAAATAATAAGGTTCATAGTCCAGAGTGGAGTGGAGAGGAGCAGAGAGTATGCAGCCACTTCAAAGGTCATAAAGGTAAGCACTGTGAAAGTGGAACAGAGTAACCAAAGGAAAAGGACTAAGGAGTATTGTGAAAGTCATAAATGAATAAGTCAGAAAGGAATAGCTTAATGAGCTATGTTGGAAAGGAATGTGGTACTTCATGTAAGGCGGAACAAGGATGGAAAGGTTAAATGCATGTGGGACAGGACTGTGGACTGGACAGATGGATGGATGGACAGACAGACAACATGGGCATGTGCAGAGTGGTGTGGCATGCACAGCACCTACCATGACACTTGTGGAATTGCAACAAGTGCAGAAATGGAACAGACTGGTCTGGAAACATAAGCAGAGACCAGCTCATGTAAGCAGAGACTGGACCAGGTTGTGACATCACCCCCCCTTAAGGCTGAGCCCTCAGGGCCCAAGGGAAGAAGTGGCCAAAAGTGGAAGGAAGCAGCAGTGCTTGGAGATGAGGTGGGAAGTGTGCCAAAGGGAGTGAAGGTAAAGGGCATTGGTGGAAAGCCATGCAAACAACCCTCATGGCCCCATGACCCCAAGTGAAAACCAAGGTGACCACGATGATGAGCTCCACACCAACAGAGCAATTGACAGGCATGGGGCCCAGTCCATTCACTGGAGAACATGTGCAGGATGCCATCCAGGCATTCCAGATGACATAGTTGGAGGGCAACCTGCCTGAGGATGAGGTGGATGCTGTGGAGTGGGCAACATGGAGGGTTGGAATGTGGGAGGCTGAGGTGAGTGGTGGGCTCAATGGAGCTGGAGGTGCTGATGCAATTAACAGACCCTGATGCATGCCCTGCTGGGCCAGTGCAATGGAGTGACCATGTGGACCATGTGGGAATGGGCCAAAAACATGGCCAAGGTGGAGGAATATGCCTCTGCACATGATGGAGAGGAGGAGGCACCAGGAGCAGTCTTGGAGGGTGTGGAGGAGCCGATGGTGGTGCATGTGAGTACAGAGAACCCACAAGATGAAGGCTGATGCATGGACAGAACAGGCAGAATGTTGTATGCACTGCACAGAGACTGGCCAGTCGGAGTGTGTATCATACACACCGACAGGCACCTGTAGCACATGTGTCAGCAGGTGGAAAGCATGCAGTAACACTGCCATGCATGCCAGGTGAATGTGGAAAGGCAAGGCCACTGCAGAAGCACAGGGGAGTGGGACCCATGCAGCAGTGGCCCAGACCTGGACCCAGCTCAGAGTGAGCCAGAGTGGCAGTGGGAGGGTGAGTCTGGAGGCAAGTGAGGCCCAGCAGGAGCTACCTGTGAGCATGAGGGAGGGCAGAGACTGGAGACCCCTGGAGAGGCCATGGGAGTGGCTTGAAGCCATGGAAGCAGGGGTCACAACCCAAGCACAGAAGTGAACCTGCATTGATGAGGACTGCATGTACGAAGTAGCCAAGGGACTCCACACACTGAGTCTCCAAGTACTGAGTCAAGGAACAAGCCCATTGACCTCACAGAGTCCACAAGGAAGCTCAGGTAGAGGTGGGTGGACCCAGGAGCTGGGGCAAGTAGGTGAGGATGTGGAGATGGAGGGACTGGTGGCCAGGCTGCAGAGGGAGGAAGAGCAGGCAATGGCAATGGGAGGAATGAGGGCATGGCTGCATGGAGTGCAGGACAAGGTCCAGTGATTGTGTTGCAAGCTGCATGATGAAGGAGAATGACATGTGGAGATGACCTGATGCCTGCAGGTGGTGATGCATGAAGAAGTGATCTGGCACATAGATGCAGCCCAACAACTGGAGGCAGTGCTCCAGCAGGAAGGGGAAGTGCTGGAGCAGGCACTCCAGGAGCTGGAGCAGTGAGTGACAGAGCACACAGCAGAGGCCTGTAAATATAAATCTTGCAGACTGTCAGGACCATCTATTTTCTATTTCTTTCACTCTATATTCATGACGTGCATTCTCACATAAGCATATACCATATACAGACATTTATTGAGACTCAGCTTAACTCTAAAGCTTCATCTCATTAGTATTATCTTTTCTTTCTTTTACTTACTAAGCTGGGCCACTTACTCTTTAGATATGACTCATCTGCTGTGCATTGCTTATTGATGCTGTGCATTTACTTACTCATCATTCTACAACATTCTATATGGTTCCAGCGCACAGACCATGAGGTCTTAGTGCTATTGGTAGATAAGGCTTGACACCTGCAGAGCATGGTCTTGCCTGCCCTAAAGACTTCACTATATACCTCGTAGTATACTCTGTATTCTTTAGTTCTGATCATCTGGGATATCCACCTTACAGCGAGATCACATCCTAGGTGTCTTCACTCAATCCAACAAGCTCTTCTTCATTCCTTCTTTTGTTGGCCTCACTCTTGGCATCAGCCTCACACAGACCCAGTGTGTCCTATTGACATCCATTAAGTCCTATTGAAGATGTCCAGTGTCCATGTTTGAAGTCCAGAAAGAGAGGAACCCATCCCTGTGTGGAAAGGAAAGAGAAAGAAAGTAAGCATAAGCATAAGAAAGGAAAAAAGTGGAAACCAGCAGAGAGGTGGTGCAAGGACTGTATCTATTGTAGAGAGGAGTGTAAGAAAGAAAGAAAATATAGAGGATGGTTTTAATCGTTTTAGCAGAGGGACGGAAGGAAAAAATACATGTAGGAGGACAGTTTTATTGTTTTAACAGAGAGAGATATATATAGTGGAGAGAAAACAAAATTGGAAAGAAATAAGTAGAGGGACTGTTTTTTGTTGTGGTTTTAAAAGCTGAGAAAGAGTAAGTAGTAATGACTTTATTTTTTGTCATGTGTTCAGAAGCAGAGAAATGTAAGTAAAAGTGATGGTTTTTTCTTGATGTGGATTTGAAAGTGGAGAAAAGTAAATAGAGTGACTTTGTTTTGATTTTGTTCTTGGTTGGATGGGAAGAGAAGCAGAGAAAAAGGGAACAACAAAAGGGCAAAGGAAGGAGAAGGAATAAAAAGGAAACAAAGACAAAAGAAGGTGAATGTAAGTAGGATAGGCCATCACAAACAAAAGAAAGAGAAGGAGAAATCCATCACAACCCAAGCATTCCAGGCCTACACCTCTGGAGGAGGCTTACCAGGATGCATTTTGTGGAACTCATGGACTAGTGCAGAAGCATTAGCCATGTTTTCTGGAGGTTCCCAAGAGAACTCCTCAGCGGTGCCTTCATAGCCAGCCCATTGAACAAGGTAAAGAATACCCAACCCTTTCCACTGACAATCCACATGTGAATCTAAGATAGCAGCAACCTCAAATTCATGGTGATCAGAGTATTTGACTGGTGGAGGTGGAGAGTCAACATGGGAAGGGATGTCATTGGGCAGAGCAGGTTCCAGAAGTGTAAGGGTTCAGCACATGTACACATGGCTGGAACACCTATCAAGTGCGGGTATGCTTGGGACATCTCAGTGGCTTGCTAGAAAGAGCAAGGGTTCCCCTATAGAGAGAGGACTGATTGAATAGTTCAGGTAAAGCTGATGAGGACGAGTTATGAGGATGCCTTATCAGGGCAAAGGATATGACACTGGTATTGCTGGTATTCCAAGTAGATGACTACAAGGCAGCAAGGAGCTAGTACAAGTATCAGGTAGGATACAAGAGAACAAGCTTAGAGATCCCAGTACAGGGATATCTAAGCTTATATAGCTATGGGTACATGGGAACAGCATACCATACTAGTGTGAGTAAAACAGTGAACGGCATAAGGCCATTTGTGAGGCCGACGCCGAAAGCAAGGCCAACAACCGATGGAATGAAGAAAGGCATGATGGATTTGAGTAGAGGGACCTAGGATGCAATCTCGCTGTAAGGCGGATATCCCAGATGATCAGAACTAAGGAAGTACAATGTAAACTACTGGTATATATAGTATAGTGTTTAGGGCAGGCAAGATCATGCTCTGCAGGTGTCGAGCCTTATCTACCAATAGCACTAAGACCTCATGGTCTGTGCACTGGAACCCTATGGAATGTCATGGAACGATGAGTAAGTATAGTGCACAGCATCAATAAGCAATGCGCAGCATGTGAGTCATATCTGAATAGTAAGTGGCCCGGTTTAGTAAATAACAGAAAGAAAAGATAATACTAATGAGACGAAGCTTTAGAGTTAAGCTGAGTCTCAATAAATGTCTGTATATGGTATATGATTATGTGAGAATGCGCATTGTGAATAAAGAGTAAAAGAAATAGAAAATAGACGGTCCTGACACCATTGTCAAAGGGTAATGTCCATATGCAAGTGGAGCAGGGATAAGTATCAGGTTAACAGAAGTCCAGGATGCACAGTAAGTCAATGGGAAGTGAAATGGGATAAAGGAAAATAAACAGGGTAAGTGACAGTAATGAATATGAGGGGTAACTTGTGAAAAGATGGGTTCATGCATACAGGTACACTTGGCATACTGAGGGAGATGGAAGAAGCACAATGTGCAGCATTGCCTGATGACATGTGATAAAGCAATTGAAACATGGATCAAAAGAAGCACAAGTGCGCAGTAAGGTAGAACATGCAGGTTATGCATGAAGGTTTCAAAGTGCAGCAAATGCTGATGAGTCAAGTAGTGATACTTCCATACAATGGAAGATGCCGGATGCCGGTAGGCATGTTAGATGTGAGTTGGACATGTGGTGATGGCGAAGCTTCCATACGACGGAAGATGCTGAAGACAGTTTGAATGTGTAATGGTTGACATACAAAGTATGTAACCTATAATCAAATGAACAGAAGAAAGAAAAAGTACTAACAGTACACAGCCAATGTTAGGTTTGTAACAAGAAGGGACACATGGAAGACATTGTGTACCTGCTTCATGGAGAGTGGAAGGCCCAAGTGGAAACCATGGGAGGAGATCTTCTCTATAATGGGAAATGGACTGACACACTTGAAATCTAATTTCTTGGAAGGGCATCGAGTCTGGAGGTTGTGTGTATTCAACCAGACAAGGTCTCTGACTTTGAATCCTGGAATGGGAGAACAGTGGAGACCAGTACTAGCTTCATACTGAGCACAGGTGATCTGGAGCTGATTGTGGAGGAACAGATGGACATTGTGGAGTGTCTGAGCCAAGGACTGAGTGGCATCAGATGGAACAGAGTCATATGAGATTTCCAAGTGCAGATGGTAACCTTTATTGGTGAAGAAAGGAGTGATGGAGGTTGCAGAGTGCAGAGAGTTGTTGTATGCAAATTCCACAAGGGGGAGAAGGTCATACCAATTGCTCTGTTCATAGTTGATATAAATCCACAGATATTGCTCCAGGATTTGATTTACATGTTCTGTTTGACCATCAGTCTCCAGATGATATGTGGTAGAGAGGTTCCACTTAACATGGAGGAGATGGCAAAACAATGACCAAAAGTTGGACACAAATGTCTTACCATGATCAGAGATTATGTCAGAGGGCACACCATGCTTGGAGAAGACATGGTGCAGGAACACTTTTGCAAGGTCCTCCAAAGTTTCTGTAGCTCTAGTCAGAATGAAGAGAGCCATTTTGGTAAGGTGGCAGATGATGACTAAGATTGTGTCACAACTGTTGGACACTGGGAGCCCCTCAAAAGTCCATGGAGAGAGACTCCCAAGGTTGGAGTGGCATCAGAAGGAAACAGAGAGGGCCATATGGTCAGTTGTGAGGCCGACGCCAAAGGCGAGACCGACAACTGAAGGGATGAAGAGAAGAATGATGGATTGAGAAAAGGTCACTAGGATGCGATCCAGCTAGAGGCGGATATCCCAGATGATCAGAACTAAAGAAAGTACAGTGTAGACTACAGGTATATATAGTATAGTATTTAGGGCAGGCAAGACCATGCATAGCGTGTGTCGAGCCTTATCTACCAATGGCACTAAGACCTCATGGTCTGTGCACTGGAACCCTATGGAATATTATAGAACGATGAGTAAGTGGATGCACAGCATCAATAAGCCATGCGCAGCATATTAGTCATATCTGAATAGTAAGCGGCCCAGCTTAGTAAGTAAAAGAAAGAAAAGATAATACTAATGAGACGAAGCTTTAAGGTTAAGTTGAGTCTCAATAAATGTCTGTATATGGTATATGATTATGTGAGAATGCGCGTCGTGAATAAAGGGAGAAGAAATAGGGAAATAGACAGTCCTGACAATACCCCCTTCTTAAGGTGAGTCGTCCCGACGAACTCCTGTGGATCCAAATCCACCACTGCCTCTAGCAGTATCTTCAAGGGAATCTACAGCTACAGCTGGATAAGATGCAATGGATTCGAGGATGAATTGAGCGACTCGGTCGCCAATAGATACTTTGAAGTCATTCGAAGAGTGATTGAAAAGAAGGACTTTGACTGGGCCTCTGTAGTCAGAATCAATGACACCGGCACCAACATCAATCATCTGCTTTAAAGCTAATCCGCTACGAGGAGCAATACGTCCGTAATGCCCAAGTGGAACTGCTACAGATAACTGAAGGTCGACCAATGCACGATCTTTAGCAGGGATAACGACATCCACTGCACTGTACAGGTCTAAGCCCGCTGCTTTTTCCGATCCCCTCGTGGGGAGAGTCGCTTCTGGTGATAATAATTTGAACGGGAGAATAGGAGAAGTGGAAATAGAACGGATGGCTGTGGGATGAAGAAGATGGAATTTTGCAACCATAGACAGTACGTCTTCTTTGATTATGGATGCAGGTTCCCAAGAATTTGCCTCTGTTGGATAATCTTTCCACTTGATGAGATACTGTATTTGTCTCCTGTATTTTCTGCTGTCCAATATTTCTTCGACTTCGTATTCCTCGTGATCGCCTACAATAATGGGAGGAGGTGGAGTGGAAGGGGTACGCTCTGGAATTTCGTTTTCTTTGTAAGGGTGTAGTTTGACGACATGAAAAACTGGATGAATCTTCATGGAGATAGGAAGTTTCAGTTTGTACGTGTTATTGGATAGGACATCCAAAATTTCGTAAGGTCCTAATCTCTTGTGATCCAGCTTCTTCATAGGTCTTCCTGTATCCACATTGGTGGCTTCTAGCCATACCTTATCTCCTTTCTTGTATATCGGCGTCTTTCCTCTGTGTGCATCGTAATACTTCTTCATATCTTCAGCTGCCTTATGAAGTGCTGCTTCAGCATCTTCACGAATTCTGGTCAAGGCCGTGACAAATTTGTCCACTGAATCAATGTTAGAAGTGTTCTTCGGCTCATGTCCCATACGCGGATTCTGTCCAAAATTCATCATAAATGGAGAATACTTGGTTGATGAATGGACTCGGTTATTGTAGGAAAATTCCGCCATGGGAAGCCAAGATACCCAATCATTCTGACGATGATTGACAAAGATGCGCAAGTACTGTTCGATTTCTTGATTGATGCGCTCTGTCTGTCCATCAGTCTGTGGGTGATATGCTGTAGAAGTCGCCGTTTGAATTCCGAGTAGTTTGTTTAGCTCTCTCATAACCTTGGAAGCGAATTGAGGTCCTCGGTCTGAAAGAACCTTCTCTGGCATACCATGGAATTTCCAGATGTTGTCTCTCATGAGACGAGCGACTCCTTCTGCTGTAACCGTTTCTGTGGTAGGGATGGCGTGGATCATTTTCGAAAATTGGTCTACCACAACCAATATCGAGTCGTTTCCTTGTGATTCCGGGAGTTTGACTATAAGATCCGTAG
>QLPM01019070.1:0-12882 GCA_003314695.1 Albatrellus sp. MG142 | reverse complement strand
TTAAGAAGGTGGATAGAAGGTAAGCAGTAAGACGAAAAGGAAAATAGTCCGGTATGTTCGTAACAGATCTCTCCATCAGAAATGACTGAACAAGTGTAGTTTAATGTCATTGTGGACATCAGCTGGTAGGGCTGAACAAACTGGACCAGGTCTAGTTTAATGTCATTTTGGACATCAACTTGAAGGGTTGACAATGCATAGTTTAACATCATTTTGGATGTCTTATAGTACAGATGTGGATGTGGGTATCAGTGGCCAGGTACAAATGAACAGGGTTACAGTTTAATGTCTTGTGTCAATCCAAACGATGCCAGTCTAGATGTTGGGGTACTCCAGTTCCAACTCCTCAAGCATCAAACATACCTGGGTAGGCATGAGAAATCGAACTTGGGGAAGGGGAAGTGTGGGTGGAGTAGAAAACAAGTCTGTCAATTATGCTCCAATGTTCCTTAAGATCAGATTTAAGGGAACTCAGTGCGCATGCTTGAATAAAGGTGAGAATGTCGAGTATTTCACCATCAAGGGCTTGACAGCCCTTGATATGTTGGCAGAGGTGGTCATTGGATAGGGTGATAGTGGTAGACTGAGTGAATAATTCATGTGGTAAGAGTGTAAGGGTTCAGCATATGTACATGTGGCCAGAACACCTATTGAGTGTGGGTATGCTCAGGACATCTCAGTGACTTGCCAATAAGAGCAAGGGTTCCCCTATAGAGAGAGGACTGGTTGAATGGTTCAGGTAAGAGCTGGTGAGGATGAGTTATAAGGATGCCTTGTCAGGGCAAAGGATACGACACTGGTATTGCTGGTATTCCAAGTAGATAACTACAAGGCAGCAAGGAGCTAGTACAAGTATCAGGTAGGATACAAGAGAACAAGCTTAGAGATCCCAGTATGAGGATATCTAAGCTTATATAGCTACGGGTACGTGGGAACAGCATACCATACTAGTGCAAGTGAAACGATGGATGGTGTAAGGCCATTGTCAAAGGGTAAGGTCCACATGTAAGTGGAGTAATGAGTCAGTAGAAGTCTGAGATGTGCAGTAGGTCAATAGAAAGTAAAACAGGGTGAAGGAAGATAAATGGGGTAAGGGACAGTAATGAATACGAGGGGTAACTCATGAAAAGACAGGTTCATGTGGACAGGTACACTCGGCATACTGAGGGAGATGGAAGAAGCACAATGCGCAGCATTGCCTGATGACATGTGATAAAGCAATTGAAGGACAGATCAAAAGAAGTGCAAGTGCGCAGTAATGTAGAACATGTGGGTTATGCATGAAGGTTTCAAAGTGCAGCAAATGCCGATGAGTCGGATAATGATACTTCTGTTCAATGGAAGATGCTGGATGCTGGTAGGCATGGTTAATGCAAGTTGGACGTGTGGTGATGGCAAAACTTCCATACAATGGAAGATGCTGAATGCCGGTAGGTGAGTGGGGTACAAGTTGGATGTGTGGTGGTGGTTGACATATGTAGTACGTAACCCAAGATCTAGTGGATGGCAAAGAAAAGAAAAAGAACTAATGGTACATGGCCAATGTTAGGTTCATAACAAAGAGAATGCAATCCTTGTTGTCACTGTTGCTGTTGTCATGGTCTGGACACCTGGAGAGTGCATCAGGTTTACCCATCTTGCTTCCAGCAATGTGGGTGATCTGGAAATCAAATCAAGTAAGGTATAAAGCCCAATGGGCCTGTCTACATGTCAGTTTACATGCTTCCTTGAAGATTTCAAGGTTTTTGTGGTCAGATAATATTTCAATCTTGTGGGGCAACCCTTTGAGATAGTGTCACCATTCTTCAAGTGCTCAGATGATTGCAAGGAGTTTGCAGTTGTAGATATCATAGTTGCATTCTGCTTCAAGGAACAACTTGGACATGTATGCAACAGGGTGCCAGTGGCCATTGTTGCCTGTTTGAGAGAGTACTGCTCCGCATGCCTTCTTGGATGCATTGCATTCAAGTCTAAATGGTGCAAATATATCAGGTTGAATAAGAACAGGTGATTCCATGAAACAAGTTTTCATAGTGTCAAATGTGAGTTGTTGTTCAATGTCCCAATGCCATGGCTGTGTCTTCCTAGTTAGGTCATTTAAGGGACATGCAATATGAGCAAAGTTACGGATGAAATGGCAATAAAAGCTGGCAAAACCAAGGAATGCCCTAATGTCCTTGAGACATTTTGGGGTGGGCCATTCCAAGATACCCTTCAGTTTGATAGAGTCCATTGCTAGTTGTCCATATCAGAGATGCATACTGAGATATTCAACTTCATCCTTTTCAAATTTGCATTTTTCAGGTTTCAAGAACAAGTTGTAATCACGAAGATGAGTGAGTACTTGCTTCATTAATTCACAATGCTCTTCTATAGTTGCAGTGGCAATCAGTATATCATCCATGTAAATAAAAACATTTCCAGTGCCAATAAGGTCCTTGAAGACCTCATTCATCATTGCCTGAAATGTTGTGGGTGAATTGGTAAGTCCAAAGAACATTACCAGTGGCTCAAACATGCTGCAATTGGTTTTGAAGGCAGCCTTCCATTCATCGCTGGGTTTGATGTGAACATTGTTATAACCCCAGTGGATGTCAAATTTGGTGAAGATTTTGGTGTCCTTCATTTTGTCTACAATGTCAGAAATCAGTGGTAATGGATATTGATTTTCTATAGTCATGGAATTCAGTTGGCAATAATCTTGTACAGGTTGGAGTTTGCCATCCTTCTTTTTTACAAAGAAGAAGGGAGATGTGAAAGGAGATTGCAACTCATGGATGTAACCTCTAGACAGCATGTCTTCAAGGAACATGTTGAGTGCCTTCTGTTCATCAATATTCAGTGGGTAAATTTTACAGTTTTTAGTGGGAATTGTGTCAGGTTTGAGATCAATAGCATGATCCCATTTGCAGAATGGTGGTAAGGTGTGTGATGCAACTTCTTCAAAAATGGTTTGATATTCAATGTATTCAGCGGGTATTTGCTCTTCTAGTGTCTTGGTTTCCTTTTTCTGGTTTTCAGCTGCTGCAAGCTTGGTCGATTGCATGGTGCAATGAATTTCTTCCTCAGAGTTGGAGAAGGTGAAGTAGAGTTCATCTCCTTCAGATAAGAGCGGTTCAGTGTCAGGTTTGGAAATGAAGTGACAGGTGAGAAGTTCGTTGTCATTCAGGGTGAGACCGGTGGCTGGTGTTGCTTTAGGTGTAGGGAAAGTGAAGCATACGGTTTTCTTGGGTGATATGGATAAAGCAGATGCGTGTTTACCTGCTATAAAGTGGGCATGAGATGCAGGGAAGTAGCACCATTGCTGATCAACAGATAGTTGGCAAAAAGGCAGGCAGTTGGCAAAGTTGAGTAGAGATATTTTCCAGTTGATGTTGGGGTTGTGTTTGTGAAGCCAAGTATGACCTAAAATGAGGTCATCTGTTCCAAGGTTACAGACAAGGAAACAGATCATTTCTTCATGTCCATTGGTTTTCATAGTGAGGTAGACTTTATGTGTAACACGACCAGAGATGTTTTCAGTATTGTCAACATTGCATACTCAGATCTCTTCACTGAGTGGCATAGTTTGCATATGGTATTTCTCAATGATTTGGCAGTTGATAAAATTGGTGGTGGTGCCACTATTGAGGAGAGCACAGATGGTAATTCATTTGGTACCAGTGCAGGATCACAGCTCAACAGGAATGTAGAGTGCACATTCTTTTGGCAGAAGGGTTTCAGTGAGAATAGCAGTGAGAGAATGTTTATCCTGATTTAAGCGAGCCTTCTTGGCAATCACTTGTCTCTGTTTCTTCTCAGCTTTGATCTGGCCTTGAGCTGATGTTTGTCTTCTAGGATTGACACATTGAGAATAGATGCAATGGTTTGGCAGTTGTTCTTGGATAGTTGCTGAAAGGCCTTGGTGTGTTTGACAGGTGACTTGGTGAGGTCAAAGAAGTCAGCAGTGAGCTGCTTCTGAGATGTCTTGGTGGCAGTGGATGGTTTGTGATGTTTGCAGATATTGCAGTCGCAGTTTTGGTGTTCATGTTTTTGAGGAATAATGTATGTCATCCTCTTCTTAGTTTTCTGTTCCTTTAGCTGTTGATAGCCAATCAGGTTGATGCAATTGAAGTAGGCTGCAAACTGGCAGCATACAATCTTCTGATGAGCTAGTGATAGCATCTTGAAGTAAGACCTAAATTGTATATTTGTCAAATGTTCCCAGTCAGATTGGACAGGTTCCTGTTCATCTTCAGATGATAAATCATCATCATGAAGAGTGGGTAGGGGAGTGGTAGATGATTGCAGAGATACATGTAATCCTTGTAGTTTTGAAGTAAGATCATCAATTTGATCTTAGAGTGAGGAATCTTCCTCTTCCTCCTCTGGTACTGATTCAAAATGGTGCAGGATTGCCCATCAGTTGTGTGAGCTAGATGTGGGGTTGAACTGGTAAGACATGGTAGGTAAAACATAGTGAATGGAGTAAGGCCATTGTCATAAGGTGATGTCCACATGTAAGTGGAGCATTGAGTCAAAAGATGTCCAGAGTATGAAGGTGGGTCAATATGAAGTGAAACAAGGTAAAGAAAATAAATGGGGTGCAAATGATGACAGAACATGTGGAGAGACGAGTGGAGGAATACAGGTACACCCAGCATTCCAAGGTAGATGGAAAGGGAAGGATGTGCAGCATCCACATTAAACATGTGTTAAAGAAGGTGGTGTAATAGGGTTCAAGAAGAGGAAGTGCAAGTGCACAGTAATTGAGTTACATACAAAGGTTCTAATGGAATTGACATGTTCTAGGTAAAGGTTCTGTACAACAGAAGATGCTGGATGCATGGTGTGCATGTGGTCATTGTGTGAGATGTGTGTGGATGTTGACGTACATAGTACGTAACCTGTAATCAAGTAGTTGAAAGGGGAATATAAAAATACTGACAGTACATGGCTGTAAGGGTTTAACATGCAGTCGAGTGGTCAAACACCTATACAACAAGTTGGCAGAGCCCTAGGTGAAGCCCAAGGTTGGAGAGCAAGTAGACAAGGTAAGACAAGTCAAAAGACTTGCAGGAATGTGCTGAGATCTCAAGTACGATTGATTGTACAAGAGGATAAGCTTAGGGCTTGTCCTCGCAGCGAGTTACATGTTATATACTAGGGGACTTGAGGGCAGATGTCCCTCCTGTGCACGGGTACTTTGTACAGTAACCCCTTATCCTCCAATAGGATATCAGGGGTATGAGTCAGAAATAAGCATGGTAGAACAAGATGGAATATCATGGAATGAGTACGAGTCATAGTGGAGGGGATACTGCTTGGTAAGTGGTAAGGGTTAACAAGGGAAATGGTAAGATGGTAAGCAGTAAGACGAAAAGAAAAGTAGTCCAATGTTCATAACAATGGCCAATGTTAGGTTTGTAACACCCACATGGGTATGAATCAGACACACCACCCAGCACACCACCCTTGCAACACTCAGATACCCCTCCTTACATCCCAGCTGAATTACCTCTGTCACCTATGCCCTCACATCCCACCCTACCATTAACATGCCAAACTACAAAGTTGATATTGACTTTGGACCTGAATCACCCTCACCCCTGCCTGTCCCTCCACCACATGTGTTACAATTCTTTCCCTCTTTCTACTTACTTGTTTCCTTTCTTGTTACTCTGGATATCTTCAGATTACTATACATTCTGATCCATGTTAACTTGGAGATCCCCTGTCAGGGCACAGGGTATTGGACTCATTTCACTTTACACAGGATTCCCCATCATCCCTTGATACTGCACACTTACTCATCCTGTGTTATCTGCCTATGGCAGATATCCCTCTTATCTCTGTGACTCATTCAGACCTGCACGTACTTACAAGGCATCTGGTTCCCATCTACTCGCTATCTGTATAAATACCTAACTCCTTGGTAGAACAAGCCTTAAGCTTGTTCTCTTGTACTTTACCATACTCAAATCCAGGAGGCTTTGCCTCAACTCCCACTCTTATGGTTCTCCAACCTGGTAGCTCGACACTAGCCAGTGCTCAGCTTCATCTCATTACTTACTTCGGTCAAGGAACCAGGCTAAGCTTTGCCTTTGGAACCACTGACATATCCCAGATTCCAATAGGACCTTGCTGACATCCATCACGCTAAGTCCCTACACTAGAACAAGCTTCCTGTCCAAACTCAAGGCTTACAATCATGGTGCCCCCAGTACCAAACCCGTTGCCAATGTGTATTCGCTATAGCAGCACATGGCAAACTTATCTGTTCATAGCTGACTCATCATCAGAGTTTGCAGTACAGTACACTGGAAACAACATCTGGAAACTCACAGCAGACCCCAGATTTATTGTCAACACCTCAAAAGAGTTCCCAAGTCTTGAAAAGATACCAGAACATCTTCTATCACCAGCACCATCAGCACCCGTGCCAATTCCAGACTCCAGCACCAAGATGTTGAACCAATCCCATGACCAACTCAAGGTCAACAAACCAACCAAATTTGATGGCAATTGTGCCAACTATAGGAGCTTCCTCATCGCCACTACTCTCTATATCAACAGCATTGGACCCAATGCCACTGATACATCTAAAGTCACATTCACACTGACTTATATGACTAAAGGGACAGCTCTTTAATGGAAAACCAATACACTGAGGAATACCTGATGACGGACGAACCAGTGCACCATTCATGGTCGCAATTCTTAGATCTCTTGAATACTTCATTCAGGGATGACAACTGTGCGAGCAAGGCATTGGCCAAGCTCAACGACCTCTGCCCTAACCCGAAGACCACTGTCAACTCATACACGGAGTGGTTCTTACAACTTGTATCTGAAGCAGGGATCAAAGAAGATCCAACCATCATTGCATTCTATCAGAGAGGATTCCATGAGTACATCAATGATGCTATCTGCATGATGACAGATATCCCCCGCACCATGGCCACCTTCCAACAAAAGGTAGCCATCATTGTCAATAACCACTATCGCTGGGAAGCCTTGAAGTGAAGGCAACCCTTTCAACTGTTCATGTCCAAACAAAAGGACAGCGATGCCATGGACGTTGATAAAGTAAAGGCAAGAGTTGCCCTCAAACCCCTTACAGAAAAAGAATGACAACAGATGTGCGAAGAAAATCGATGCTTCATATGCAGAGAGAAAGGCCACATGGCAAAGGACTGCAAAAAACAGACCAACCATCCTACTGAATGGAAGCCTCGCTCTTCTAAGGTCAAGTCCACTGACTACCAGGACACTGCATCAGAATCGGAACCCAAGAAGCCAAAGAAGAAAGAGTCCTCTCAAAAGGCTCAGAAATCCAAGGCAACCCCTGCATCAGACGCCGATGAAGAATCGGATGGCAGTGAACCACCAAGGTATTCGTCTGCCAAAGCAAAGAAGGTAATCACGAGGAAGGACCTCAGTGATTTCATGAAGATGCTCACCGAGGAGGAAAGAAAGGAATGGATGGAGGGTCATATAGAGGATTTTTAGATGGTCTGGCCCCAGCTATGTGGTTCCAGACTAAAGCTGTGTACCCCGAATGCGAATTTGCTCGTGCCTCTTCTGCTAATAGAAATGCATTCATATTACCAGTCAAGATTTGTTCGCAATGGGGAAAGCGTAGCCACCATAAGGAAGCCATCCTAGACAGCAGAGCAACAATTAACATAATCAGCTCAAAAATCACTAAAGAACTTCACCTCTGCCTCATCCCACTCCAAAAACCCATCATGATCCACAACATTGATGACACCAGCAATGTTAGTGGAAACGTCACCCACCGCATCCAAATTTCCATGAAGGTTGGCATACACAAGGAAGTTGTCAACTTCTTAGTAGCCAACATTGGACATGATGAAATCGTTCTCAGATATCCTTGGATGAAGAAACACAATCCATCAATCAATTGGCTCAAACCCTACCTACAGTTCAAAGACTGTCCCCCCATATGCCAACTTTCCCTTGATGATCAACAGGATCATGCAATCTGACCTGCTGCTGACTTCAAAGCTGGAAAAAGAAGAAACCTGCACTGGGGATATGACCCCAAATCCAAGCCTATCTGAGGAATTGATAACAAGGGAACTGAACACTCCCTTCATTGATTCATAGCCCATTCTCTGCTCCCAGCCATCAACTTCGACAAGGGAGACGAGCTATATCTGGCTGTCCCATTGGAAGAATCCTGCAATGCTACCAAGTCCACAGAACTAGCAGCTGCAGAAAACCTGAAAAGGGACAAGAAAATGGTTGAACAAATAGTACCGGTTCAATACCTGGAATATCACAAAGTCTTCAAGGAAGAAGCATCTTGATCCCTACTGTAAGGATTCAACATGCAGTTGAGCGGTCGAACACCTATACGACGAGGTGGCGGAGCCCTAGGCAAAGCCCAAGGTTAGAGAGCGAGTTAGACGAGGTAAGACAAGTCGATTGACTTGCAAAGACTTAGTAGGACATGCTGGAGATCCAATGTACTGGTTATTGTACAAGAGGATAAGCTTAGAGCTTATCCTCACAGCGAGTACATGTTATATACGAGAGAACTTGAGGGTAGACATCCCTCCTGTGCATGGGTTTGTTATACAGTAACCCCTTATCCTCCAATAGGATGAAAGGGGTGTGAGTCAGAGATAAAGTAATATAGAATGACGTAGAACAAAGTGGAACAAGATAAGATGAATATGAGTCACGATGAGGGAATACTGCTTTGTAAGTGGTAAGGGTTGTCAGGCAGAAGGGATGAGAGGTAAGCAGTAAGACAGAAAAGAAAAACAGTCCAATGTTCGTAACACCTACCCAGTTTTACCAAGTGGGATCATTGCATCAAACTTAAGCTGGACACAGTACCGGAAAACAACTGTAAGGTGTACCCCCTGTCTCCCAGTGAACAAACAGCCTTGGATGAATTCCTCAAAGACATGCTTGATCAAGGATACATTTGACAATTGAAATCGCCCTTTGCATCTCCCTTCTTCTTCGTCAAGAAAAAGGATGGCAAACTTTAACCCATCCAGGACTACCATCAATTGAACAGCATGATGATCAAAAATCGATACCCTCTCCCACTTATCTCCAACGTTGTCGATAAATTGAAGAAAGCCAAAATCTTCACCAAGTTTGACATTCGATGGGGATATAACAACATTCATATCAAAGAGGGAGATGAATGGAAAGCTGTGTTCAAAACTAATCACGGAATGTTCAAACCACTGGTGATGTTCTTCAGTCTCATGAATTCCCCTGCTATGTTCCAAGCCATGATGAATGACGCTTTCAAAGATCTTATTGAAACAGGCTGTGTCTTCATCTATATGGATGACATCCTCATCACTACGGAATCCCTGGTAGAACATCATCAACTCATCAAACTGGTGCTACAATGTCTTCAGGACCATAACCTGTTCCTCAAACCAGAGAAATGCGAATTTGAAAAATCAGATGTCAAATATCTTGGAATGCACCTCAGCCAAGGCATCATTGCTATGGACCCGATCAAGCTCAAAGGACTCACCAAATGGCCTATTCCCAAGAACCTCAAGGAAGTACGAGGTTTCCTAGGATTTGCCAACTTCTATCGTCACTTTATCCAGAACTTTGCTAAGATCGCTAAACCACTCAATGAACTCACTCATAAGGATAAAACCTGGGAGTGGGGGCCTGGACAACAGTTGTCGTTCAAAATGTTAAAAGACTGCTTCATGGAATCCCCTGTCCTTATCCAGCCCAACACAGACCAACCCTTCAGAATTGAATGTGATGCCTCTAAGTTCGCATGTGGAGGAGTTCTGTCACAAAGAGGAGATGACGGTATCTGGCATCCAGTTGCATTCATGTCTAAGTCATTCATAGAAGCTGAATGCAACTATGACATTTATGACAGAGAACTCTTGGCAATAATCCGATGTCTTGAAGAATGGCGGCACTACCTTGAAGGTTCTCCACATACCATTGAAATCCTATCCAATCACAAGAATCTAGAGATCTTCAAGGAGGCCAAGAAACTATCTCGACGACAAGCCTGATGGGCTTTGTATCTCACCTGGTTCGATTTTAAGATCATGCACATTGCAGGCAACAAGGCTGGCAAGCCTGATGCCCTATCCTGCTGCCCTGACCACGACTCCAGAGATGCTGACAATGAAGATCAGGTCCTACTTCCTGACACCCTCTTTGCTCACGCTACTCAGGAAGACTTTGAAAGACCAACAGAATATGACATCTCAATTTCAGACTTCTTGCAAAACGTCCAGAAGGTGCAACAAGATGATCCTGTGCTCATGGACATCATTGGATTCCTTAGTGCAAACAAGGGATCACCTATGAAAATGACCTTGAAAAAGGACTGGAGTATCATGGATGGACTACTCTTCTTCAGAGGCAAAATCTATATCCCCCCTGTTGAAGAACTACAGCACAAGATCATGGCAACATTCCATGATGGACCCACTGCAGGACATCCCGGACGCTTGAAAACCTTGGAATGGGTATCAAAATGGCACTACTGGATCGGTATGAAAAAATTCGTATTTGACTTTGTTGATGGTTGTGCTGTCTGTCAGTCAACCAAGAACCTGCCGAATTGCCCCAAAGTCCCCCTCATGCCAATCCCACCACAAACCAATGCCCCTCCCTTTTTCATTGTCTCTATGGACTTCATCACAGATCTTCCCAAGTCCAATGGCTACAACGCCATTGTTGTCTTTGTTGATCATGATGTAACCAAAGCAACAGTTATAGTCCCCTGTCACACCACGATCACTGTGGAGCAAACAGCTCAAGTATACTGTGATCACATTTGGAAACACTTCGGCCTTCCCACAAAACTTATATCAGATCGTGGGACACAGTTCACTGCTGCGTTCACATCTGAACTTTGTCACATCCTCCAGATCCAACAGGCTATGTCTATGGCCTATCACCCACAAACTGATGGACAGACAGAGCAGTTAAATTAGGAATTAGAGCAATTCCTCTGTGCATACACTTCAATCTGGCAATCTGATTGGTCTCAGTACTTATCCACTGCAGAATTCGCTCATAATTCTCACTATCACTCGACAATCAAGATGTCCCCATTCTTCGCTCTCATGGGTTACAAACCCCTATCCATACCTATCCCAACATTCAGCCGATTCTACCCTGTTATCTGACTGAATCATGGAACTATTGCAACTCCATGATGAAATTAAAGCTGCACAACTTCTGGCACACAATGATTGGACAGATAACACTCTGTTCCCATTGTATCAAATTGGAGATCAGGTGTGGCTTGAGGGTAAGCACCTTCACACCCTCTCGCCCTCCTTGAAACTCACCCCTTGCCAATACGGACCATTCCCGATCACAGATATCATTAATCTGGTTGCTTATTGCCTATCACTCCCTGGTCACTGGTCTACCTGCATCCACCCAGTCTTTCATGTGTCCTTGCTTGCTCCATATAGGGAAACTGCTGCACATGGTCCGAACTTCACCTGACCCCTCCCAGATCTCATCGAAGGTGATGAACACTTCGAAATTGAAAGAATTGAAGACCATTGCCTATATCGTAATCAACCCCAGTTCCTGGTCAAGTGGCTTGGTTACCCAGCTTCAGAAAATCAATGGCTCCCATGTTCCGAATTAGAAGCCCACACATTGGATCTTCTAGCCGACTTTGAACAGCTCCACCCAACCCTGGAATCCTCTAGATGCTGTGGACATTGTCATTAAAAGGAGGGGGTAATCATTCCCTTTCCCCCAGAACTTTACAGCTCTAAATTGCCCTCACTGCCCAAATCGCTTTACAAACCGTCTTCCCACCTACCACCAGTCACTAGCAATGTCTTCATCCTCCAGCCCCACCCTGCCCAACCTTGACGTCTTCAACCACCTTGCTCATGAATACATCAGGAGCATCGAGAACTACCACCAGATCTTACTTGAAAACCCTGAACATCATTCAGCTAACACATTCCAGATGCAAGAAAGGACCATCATGTACGATGCTAGGGGTCTGCTTGCTGAATTCCACACCCTCCTGACATATGAACAAACAGAGAGAGCAGAAAAAGCTCTATTGGGAGTAGAAGAGCATAGGGCAAGTACCATCCCCTACACCTCCCAACAACCTGACCACACTCCTCTCCCACCTTCCCTGCCTCCCACCCATCCACTCACCCCCATCCTCCCTGTACCACCTTGCCTATCAACACCACCACTTCGATCTGAGGTTCCCAATGGCACCAATGTATCCCCTCCTCACTACGATGTCAATATTGACCTGGGACCTATGTCACCCCCAGTTGCTGAACAAGAAGAACTACCAAGTGAGTCTTCTGATCCATTGAGTGGTCTCTATGACACTCCAGATGGAGAGAATGACAAAACAGGAGTACACCCTTGCTTCCGCAACCTGGATCCAGACTATATGTTTCATGTTCTGGTCACCTTATGTCACACCCCAGATACCACCATACCTGACCTAGTTCTATCACCAGGAGGGGAGAACTATGTGAATCTCATGTATAAAGTGGAACCAGTGCTCGGTAAGCACCTGCAAGAAAACCCAGAGCTAGAAATCAATCTCCACCATGCCCTCCTTCACCCTCATGCCAGGGAAACCTTCAGTCATTCCTGTCACCATCTTCAGAACAAGGGCATCACATACAACATCGAATGGTATCAGGATTGATCTCATTGTGTCGAACAGCTTACCACATTTAAAACCCATGTTGATGCTCTCCTGTCTCAGAGGTGTCACAAAAAGGCTGAAATAGCCAACCAGCTTGTCAATGTGGATGCCTATTGATGACTATTGCCATTCCTTGCTACTGTTACGAACACTGGACTACTTTTCTTTTCGTCTCACTGCTTACTTTCCATCCATATTGTCTGATA
>QLPM01018952.1:0-11391 GCA_003314695.1 Albatrellus sp. MG142 | reverse complement strand
TACACAGTTCAGTTTGTTGAGACCGATGAGTGTCGCGGAGGTCGCAGCGGAAGTAAGCTCACAATGAGCCTCATCCGTCTTCCCAGAACCTAGATAGGAAGGAAAAATCCTCATGTTCAAGTCGACGGACCCTACAGCATAAAGATCTTTGTATGGATATGCCTTATGGGCCACCAGCTTGTCCTTGTTAGAAATATCTGTGTTCGGCGATAGATTATATCTGCCAATCGTAAAAGAGGTGGGAAGCCAATATTGCATGATAGATTCCTTGTCAAAGCCCAGATAGTCGGCGTCTTCGAGAGTAGTCTTGCCCAGGATTCTCCTGTTAACCGCCACCTTTGACCACATGAGTTTTTCGTCGTAGTAACCGTATAGCTTTGGCTTGTCCCACGTGACCTCCGTTATGGTAGAGGGAAATTCGTGAACGAAACCTATTGCGTGGCCTAACTCATGGAGCACTACGGTGCGCGCGGTGACAGGGTCGGTTTCGTCAGAGATAGAAATGTTCATCGATGGCTGTGAGTCGGCGATATATTTGGATCCTGACCCAACGTATGACCAGCATCCTTTATCCTCTGTAAAGGAGATACGAATGTCTGCTTGACCCGAATCGACCCAACAAAATTGAATATTCGCAAGTTTCTCCCACTCTGCGGCATACGTTTTAACCTAAGATAGCCGGCCTAAATCAGCATTCTAGCACTGAACACCAGAATCATATTGGAGTGTTGATACCAGGTTGTGAATACTCTCGCTTCCTCCAAGGAAACGAATGCGTAGCGTACTGCCGTTTTGCCACAAGAGATTACGGCTCATGGATAACAATTTGCAATTGTTCGGGACTGTAGCCAGGCTTTCGGCAATGTGTTGAGGTGCAAATATTTCCGTGCAGAATAAATCGTCTAAACCGTCACAGGGGCGCATTTGGGCAGATACGCTGAAAGATACGAGATGCTGACTAGAACAAAAGAAAGGTATGAATGAACGTACCTGTGCTCAAATCTGTAGTCGAGTTCTGTGTCGCCTAATACCATACACAGCGAGAGATAAGCCACGGATGTATCGCAGTACCGACGGGAATAGCTCACAGTCAGACTCGAATTCTTCGACAGTGGAAGGACCAAGGGATGGCGTGACAACAGATAAAGTCTCATCACCCTGCTACGTACAGTAAGTCTATCATCAGGTTTGCGTGCGTGCTGCACTCGGAAGAATCTTACTATGTCTGGATCGGCAACAAGGCTCTCAACAACACGACGCATTTCCACGATACTAGCAGCGCTCTTCGTGAATAGATCTTCGATTTCCGTAGAAACTTTCGCATCCTGATCGGCTTTATATTGGAAAAGCTGCGAAATGGTGCTCTTCAGCCTCGAAGATTCTGCGTCCTGTTCGGAAAGCAGGCTCCTGACTTGGGCCTTCATCGAGCCATCCTGTTCGGCAAAGATCGATATTGCCGCCAAAAGCGTCTGGGTCTGCGATGTGGCTTTTTCTTGACGTGCGACGTAACTCTCTACTATATGCTCCAAGGCAGCCTTCTCCTCGTTCAGTCGAGATATAAGGTCGGTCACGGCCTGTTGACCGGAAACCAACTGATCCACGAGGCTTCCAAAGCCATGGAGGGTGGACTCCGAGCGGGCCAAACTTGGTGAGTCGGGAACTATAGATTTTGAGGTGTAAAAACAGGTAGGTTTGATTCCCGGGAAGGTGTAATGAAGATGAACGACATACTTATGGAGTGCATTGCTGATCAGTGACATGCCAGTCATGACTCTTCTGGTAAACGACTCGTGACTAATCACTGACTAGTCATCGACTCTTACCCCTATTATCCGTCGCAGCCTCGGTATATCCCCTTATGCTTTGAAGGCTCGCCCATTCCGTAATGCGCAGATTATGCCCTTACTCGAAAAATTCTTTCTCATTCACCTGAAGGTCGTAGATGCTCGAAGGGAGAAGGGTTGAGTTAACCCCTAAGTACGAGCGCCGACTCTTCAGGTGGAGCGGGAACTCACATTCGGGATTCTTGAATAACGACGGCTCACGGAGAGCGGCTCACGGAGAGCGAAGGAAAACGATATGCGAAATATCGACTATGAACACTCGAGCGATTAACCTCGATTAATCGGGTTTAGACACCTGGTTACTGTAGGCTAATCAATTGCTCCGGTTTGTCATGACGACGCTTGCCTCCCTAGACGGTGTCAAGGTGCATACTGCGGGCTTTGAGACTCTGCGCAGGGTCTTGGACCCCTACTGCCTCCTTAAGCGGCGCTCAGGATGAGTCCCGCGCAGGATGATAGCAGCTTGGTACACTTATCACTCTCACGTCTGGCATGACTGCCGTTCATACCAGTAGTTGACGCACACCCGCTGTGGTCTAAGCTTGACTGATTTTCGAGGACGTTAGCTTTTCGGAGCTCCAAGGTCCGGACCGTCGTACAGGGGTTGTGGCCAATAGGCCATGGTGGGTCCCTGGATGTCGGATCCTCCGGATCTGGGGCGTAGGGGGCTTGCGATTTAGTTGCAAAGGTCACGTACTCAGGGGTTCTAGCTTCTTGTTCCTTGCGCTCATCATACTATTGTTCATTCGTGTCAACACCCCTTTAATTACGAATAAACAACCTCAACCTTCCAACTACCACTTCCAACTTCCCACTCCCACTTCCAATTTCCCCCTTCCACTTCCAATTTCAACTTCTCCATTGCCCAGAACACTAGGTATACCCTTGGCTCACACTTATAATGTATCATTATTAATACAAGCATGCTAGGATCATGGCCTTCTCCACTGACATGAACTGGCCACAAGGCTTACTCAACATTTTCAATGTCAGTCGTAACCAAATCATGCCACTCAAATCTCGTTATTATGGCCCTTACGACAAGCTTTTCAACTATGCTGTGGCTGAAGACTCCTTCACCTTTGTTGTTGCCCCACAGACTGCCCCCAAAGAAAATGGTGCCATAGAGTTTGTTATCTTTATCATGGGTTTGAATCAGGAGCCGCAACCAGTTCTCATTGCAGAGATTGGAGATGATGAATGGGTAAACAGATCTGATATGCGTTGGAGAGTGGACACCCAGATGCGCCAGTGGTACGATCAGATGATACATGATTGCCCCATTCCTCACCTGTATGGGTTGAGCCTGCTGGGAACTTCCCTTCGTGTTTATTGTGGCATTAAGGCCACAGGCAAACTTACACCTCCCTTGGTCCACCACCCCAATGCAGATTATGCTTTGCCACCTGACTTCTTGGAGGGGCAGTGGGATTTAGACATCTTGTCTCTGGATGGATTGAAGAAGATACAGGAAATTGTTGCATATATCAAGATGGAAGCCGCCAATGTTGTGGGGCGGTGAGGTGGGGACTTATTTAAACAACCCCTTTTATCCAATAACTAGATTTTTTTTTCTACAGCTGTCACAAATGGAGGATATCTTTTGTGTGTGTTTGCAAATTTGCTGTCCCTCAAAGCTATCTCTAATTTCCGCTTACTTCTGGTTTGCCCTTTCTCGTCGAAGGTGTAAATTCTACTCAGTTTGTTTTCTGTAACCCAAACCATATTGCCAAATTGAATTAAAGAATTATTCTGTCATTCATCTGATGGTGTGTGAATATGATACCCATCTTTTACTCGGTATGGTGGTCGCTTCGCTGATTAAGTCCTTATCTCCTCACGTCGGGAAGTTGTTTCACAGCTCTGTGAAGCAATCCATTTGCAGCTTGATATTTTGAAAAGTTTACATGCCCTACCGAGAACATATACATCCTGGCTCCATCTCAATCTTTGCTTCAATTAATCAAGTCGGCACTTATTCCCCTCAGGTCATCTTTGACAAAGTGCAATCTGAGGCATTCACAGAGGGCGGCCGTTTCATTGTTATCATCCGTCGCTCCTGCCCCGGATCTACTCTATTAGTCTCAACGAACTTGACATCTCGTCATGAATGGAGGCCACGATTAGTAGAGGGCCGTCGAGATCGAGGCCCGTGTACACGGAATCGCCTCCTTGATAATCGCTCCGTTAGCCACGAAATTCGTAGTGTCTTTGAGTTGAGTACGATGTTGACACGACAACTGTTGGAGAACATGATGCATAGTGGGAGTGCATAATATTTTCGGCGCGAGAGCGGTGTCATGATACATGGTGCCACAAGATATGCCAGAGGGAAGCCAATCAAAAACAGCCGTTCAACGTCCTCCTCTGCCACCCTTCGCCTGATATTCTTAAGGCCACTGGCAGGGGGAGCAGTGCGCTGAGGCTAGATAGCACATTAGAATATGAATGTGATGTTGTGGTCAGAGTGAAATCAAGAATGAACCTTGGGTTTCTTTGCCTCCTTCTCCTTCTTCTCAGCCTTCGCTTTCTGAATAGCAGCCATTCGCTGCTGGGTGCGGATTTGGGTCGTCTGGTTCCGCTTAGCAGCAATGGCAATAAGGTCAGCACCGACAATGGTGCTTCACAGTCTTGCGCGACCGCTTCTTTGCGACCTCCTCAGTCTGCATGTAGCGGTGCAGCTGTGTCCAAGCGATCTTACGCGGGTTCTTCCGTATTAGCGCACGCATATGCCGCATGGTTTGAGAAATAGACATACTATACAGTATGGATACAGTAAGTACTAATACAGTTTTAGTAGTTTAGAGCAATACATGAGATATACACTTAGCATGCGTGAGAATTTGACTCCGCCCTTTGCCGATGTTTAATCTCCGACAACAGTGGCGTACATCCTGTATATGCATCAGAATATCAAACACCTAGAGGCCTGCAAATTCCGCCAAGGTGAGCACTTTTTCGAGTATAATGGCTCAACCTCTTGCCAGAACGATACCCTGGAACCGTGACGATCTTGTTGATACGCGTAAGACGCATACTGATCGTGTTGAGCGGATGGATGGCACGATGAGGCTCAAGATGACGGTTGATCTTGAAATTCGGTCGCTGACGATACATCTTCCCCGTTGGTGCTTTAAAACAGATGGCGAGTCTGTCCAGTATGATCTGCAATGCAATCACTAAAGATTATATTGTTTGGAAATATAGAAGGTCGAGATTGACTCGTTCTCGCACTCTAAAATCTATCCTAGTAGGGGCCGCCTTTTCGTTCGCGGGGACAGCAAGGTGTGTGTGACGTCAACAGCATAGATGACCTCCGCTGATTGTACCGCAGGTCTTCCGCTTCTCTACCTCCAAGAATGAGTCCCTCTTCCTCCAACGGAAGAACCCGCGTAAGATCGCTTGGACACAACTGTATCGCCGCATGCACAGGAAGGGTATTACTGAGGAGGTCGCAAAGAAGCGGTCGCGCAAGACTGTGAAGCACCAGCGCGGCATTGTCGGTGCTGACCTTGCTGCCATCGCTGCTAAGCGGAACCAGACGACCCAAATCCGCACCCAGCAGCGAATGGCTGCTATTCAGAAAGCGAAGGCTGAGAAGAAGGAGAAGGAGGCAAAGAAACCCAAGGTTCATTCTTGATTTCACTCTGACCACAACATCATATTCATATTCTAATGTGCCATCTAGCCTCAGCGCACTGCTCCCCCTGCCAGCGGCCTTAAGAATATCTCCAAACAACAGGCGAAGGGTGGCAGAGGAGGACGTTGAACGGCTGTTTCTGACTGGCTCCCCTCTGGCATATCTTATGGCACCATGTATCATGACACCGCTCTCGCGCCGAAAATATTATGCACCCCCGGCATGCATCATGCTCTCCAACATTTGTTGTGTCAACATCGTACTTCTGGACAGGGGTTCATCCTAATTCTGTTGAGTGTAAGATAATCAGCGGAGCCATCCTGTACAGACTTGTCGAACCTCACAATTCAAAATAGCCAGCATATAATGCATCATATTGTAAACTGTAGTTCTTACAGAGTCAATGGCTCAACGAGTAAACGTCTGTTCCGTGCAAACGCTGTTCGGCCGGCGGAAGTCCGAGTGAGGAAACTAGAAGATCCGGCATACAAAAGGACGGAATGTGATTGGATAGCGGAAGGCGGCAAGCGGTCGACCGGCATGCCGGCAGGACATTCCGAATTCACGCGACAAAGCACTCCTAGTAAACTACGACATATACCTCTCCTCTCCAGTCTATATCTTTAACCCTCCTACAGTTCATTGCATATGCAGTCCCTTGCCGTTAGATTAGCGGCCACACCGCTTAGGCAGACCGCCGTGCGCGGCTTCGCATCGTCAGCTGCTAGACGCCTAGCTGTCCCGGCGGAGAAACAGCCTTTGCTGAAGGAGTTCAAGATATACCGCTGGGTGCGTCCGCTCGAGGTGCCAGATCTGAAATAATATGCTGATATAGCGTTTGCGCAGAATCCTGACGAGCCTGAGAAAAAGCCAGAGTTGCAGTCCTACACCATTAATCTCAATGAGTGTGGTCCCATGGTGCGTTGTCTCTGCTAGATGCTTACGCCTATATATTCGCTTGCCTATCTCTGGCGTCATTGCCAGATTCTCGATGCTCTTATTAAGATCAAGAACGAGGTCGACCCTACTCTCACTTTCCGTCGGTCTTGTCGAGAGGGGATCTGCGGCTCCTGTGCGATGAACATCAATGGACAGAACACGCTTGCATGCCTGTGTAGAATCGACAGAACCGAGAACAAGGACAGCAAGATCTACCCACTCCCCCACAGTCAGCATCTCCGCCCGTCTGCGTTAGCTTTGAACTCATACTTTACTACCCAGTGTACATTGTCAAGGACCTCGTTCCTGACTTGACGCAGTTTTACAAGCAGTACAAGTCTATCGAACCGTACCTGAAGAACGATAACCCGCCAGAGCATGGAGAGTTTTTGCAGTCACCGGAGGAGCGGCGCAAGCTCGATGGCTTGTATGAGTGCATTCTCTGTGCGTGCTGCTCGACCTCGTGCCCGTCCTACTGGTGGAACCAGGACGAGTACCTCGGTCCAGCAACGCTCATGCAAGCGTACCGTTGGATCGCCGATTCACGAGTCAGTGTTCAGCTCGGATACCTGAAGGAGATTCCACTGACTGCGTATGCAGGACTCCTATGGTGCCGACCGCAAGGAGAAGCTCCAAAACGAGCTGTCGCTATATCGGTGCCACACCATTTTCAACTGTGAGTACACTTGTTGTTTTTCTACTTCCCATCATGCGCCTTGTGTTAATCGGCATATAGGCTCCCGGACTTGTCCGAAGGGCCTCAACCCCGCTGAGGCCATCGCTAAGATCAAGCTCGAGCTTGCGGCGGACTAAACATCGGGTAGCCTCGATGTTCGTGGGAGAGGTGCAGTGTGGTTGGTCGTTCCAAATTCTTCACTTACAATGCCATCGTTGTACTGTTCCTTTTCGCATTCTTTTCATTGCAATACATATGGTGCGAGAAGACGGTGCTCCTTTTTGGCCTCAAGAACGTGTTACCATTGACACCGTCAACTTGATTTTCTCCACGGGGTGTCGTGAACACGTTCCCTCATTGTTTGTACTCAGTGCGTGTGTGCCTTTGGAGCTGCACGCTCACATGACTGTAAGACGTTGATAGTCCATGAGACTGCATTCGGGAGTTTTCAATGAATGTGTAATGGAACCATCTCATAGAATCTACGTTGCACCCTGGAAATTTGTGTGCCCGCACAAAGCGTCCAACCGTTGGAGACGCAAGTGACTCGTGGAAGGCTCAGTCGAATTCCGAGAACGCGTGTCACGTGCCACGACTCGCTCTACGAAGGCGCTCTAATGGTCTGAACTCTGACCTACACCGTCCACGTTTCGCACCTTCACACATAAGCTTTCAACAAGCACGTTAGTTCCAAAGTCGACGGCGAACATTGCCGCACCACCGCGTAGGTAAAAGTACGGGGGTCATTAATCAGCCCCAGTGACTATTACATTAGAGAAGTGCCACCGCTAATCTCTCGCCTTGCCGTGCGACCGCTGCACAACACCTCCAGCCCCGACATATCTCGCGACATTGCAGAGCCACTATTTGCATCGTCACCTTTACTGAGCCATGCGTTATGGGTTACCCAGGTCGCCGTCACCGTCACCAGTGCGCAGGTATGGTTCCATCCACGTTGCACATCCGTCGTGTGGCTTGACATGGGACTACACTGTTAGCAAGCGGCGGCAGCGGCGGAGCTCGACTTATGGCCTACGGTCGGACTCGTCTTCTGAAGGAGGAACTTCGGACTTGAGCAGTGATTCTGGCACCGAGTCTTCTGTGTCGTCCGACTCGTTTATGTATAGCAGCGAGTCTGATGTCCCCCCTCCCCCACCGTACGTCTGCTCTGGGCGACTGGTCTATTTTTTGATAGAAGATTGACACATTAACGCAACCAGATGCCCGAGCCATAGCGCTCTTACGACTTCACAACGACACTACATTGAAGATACCGTAGCTGCTATTCGTCTGCGAACCAGGCACCACGACCCATACGAGGAGTGGGAGAAGCAGACGAGGAAGGATGCATTTGTACGAACATATCCATATCTCTTATCTATAGCCTCTGCTTTGTATTGATTCTGTCTTGCAGCATAGCGCCCGCCGAGAGCAGGCAGCAACGCAGATGCGCCAACATAAAGTGCAAACAGATGCGCGGGCCCAAAGATCAAAGGCACAAGCTGATGCATTCACGAAGCAGATGGAGGAAGTGCAAAGACAAGTCGCCGCTTTCAAGCTCCAGCGGCAACAAGAGGAGCAGCAGATGATCGTTCGGTGGAAGGAACGGGACCGACGTATATGGGAGCATATCGAGGCCGTGATTAAGGTCGAGGAGGACAAATTGCGTGAGCGATTGGAGCAGGAGCGGAAGGCACGCGAAGAACAGGAGCGCTTACAGGCTGAGATCATAGAGCGGCGGCGGCGGGAAGAGGAGCGGCGGAAACAGGCGGAGGAGAAGAAACGTAAGGAAGAGGAAGAGAAGCGGCTGAAAATGGAGAAGGAGGCAGAGGAGAAGCGCCAGTTGGAGGAGCTAGAGCGACAGAGAGCTGAGCAGCTCAAGCAAGAGGAAAGCGAACGGAAAACATTGGGGATGACGACGGGTGAGGAGGACTGGAAACATGCGCGAGAGACGTTGAAGGTAGGGCCGGCTGACGCATGTCGAGGTTGATCGAGACGCTAAACTATCTTCGTAATTTCCTCTAGCGGTTGAAGGCAGGTCCTATGAAGAACGTCAAGGGCGACAAGGAGATGAAGAAGCTCTGGAATGAACAGAGGCGTAAGATCATTCCAAAGGTTGGGCAATTGACCAACGACGCCAATGCTATTTCGGAAATCGTAAGGATGCACTATTCTAGCCATATTCGACTCTGAGCACGCCGTTTCTAGTCGCAGCAGATCTTGGGCATCCTGCATCCGCAGCCTCCATTGCCGACTGACGTGTATTACGCACTGCTCTCGTCCTTGTCCAAGTCCATTCTGCTTCAGGCTGAGACCGAGGTGACTGCCGAGAAGCGCAGCGCGGGTCCGCTGGCACAGATGACGGTGAACTTGATGACCGTTCTGGAAGACTTTGGCGATGTCTTCTGGGCGAAGCTGTGTCAGCGGACGGGCGGCTGGCCGGTGCCTGCTGTCGTTCCTGCGAGCGACGTTGACGGAGTAGCATTCACGGAGCATACGCGAGCAGGGGCATGCGGGTACCGCGACGAGGAGACGTCAGCGGATCATGCGGCGCGCGTGGCGGGGATCATGCGGGTGTACTTTGTCGTCCTGCTCACGTCTGTCAGCAAGCCGTTGCCCCGGCCGTTCCAGCTGCCGCGCCTCTGGGCCTACTTCGCACGGATGCTCTCCCAGCCGCGTCTGCTCGACTCGGCACTTGCCGCTGAGCTCCTCGCAGGTAAGTCCCTCCCGGCCCGGCGCCTCGGTCTTGGTTGCTCAACTGTCCGTTACAGTTGCGTTGGACGTCGGCGGGTCGATGGCGTTGGACGTATGGGGCCAGCAATGGGCGAAGATGATGGCCGTCCTGTACGAGGGCGTCACGGCTACCACGGGCACGACCAGGCTCATCGCGGGCAACTCGCCAGGTGGCAAGGCGGCTCAGGTGCGGGTGCAGCTGGAGATAGAAAGGGTGATGAGCACCGCCAGATAGCACCCGGGCGGCTGCTGCCCCCAGCATCTACGATTGCGATATTGCACCAACAGATACAGATACATGTTCCCATCCGCGCTTGCAGCAAATGTACACACTCTTATGTATTCTATCGCAACCCTGTGATTGTAAACGCCCAGGGCTTGCTGTGCATCGCGAATGGCGTGCGCGTTCGACGATGGGGACAGATAGCATGCGAGGGCTCGAGGGCGCCGGCGTGCCCGGGCTGCCGGGGCGATGATCTGTATTGAAAGCTAGATACGAGGATAAGGGTATCTCAGGATGCGCGGAGCTCGCTGGACAGGCTTCTCCGTGCAGGCCGTGGAAAACGCAGTGAACGACGGCTGGTGCAGGCCGTTCGCAGGTATGGCCGCGATCGTGGATGGGGGGCTCGCTGGCCACCGTGCACAGTGGGCATGGCCGGGTGCGCTCCGCACTTGTGACAGTAGGCGGCCTGCTGGCGATCGGAAATGCGGACGACAGGCCCCGCTGCCGCGTATCTCTGCAACGCTATCGGATCTTGTATCGCAGAGCGGAAGGGGTGCAGCGATAACCCTTGGCTTGTGATGCCGGTGCGATGACGCACGGAGGCTGGCTCGGCTCGGCTGCCTGTTTTTTTTTTACAGCAGATCGCCCGACGTCCATCTCGACAAGAGGCGCGGGTATGCATGCACACGGTACGTGCGTGGAAGCCTAAATGCTTAAACAATAAAAAAAAAACTTGGGGACGGGCGGGAGCACACGCGCACGGAGGCGGCGATTTCGTAATAAAAGGTCGTGATATTGTATTGCAAAGCAAAAGAACCGAATGGCATCCTGTGATCCCAAAAAGCGTAGAAAGAGACGTGACTGGGCGTGAAGAGTCGTGGAAGGTTGGTGGCTACAGCGAGGTATAAGTTCACCGGAAAAGAGCAGAAAGAAACGGAGAGAGCTAAGGAAAAAAAACAAAAACAAAAACAAAGAGAAGAGAAATGGAGGAAGAGGAACGCGGCGCCCGCGATACACAAAGCCACAAAAAAGTGAATAAGTAACGGCGCAGTACGTGGTCCGACGCATCCAGAACAGTAATACGCAAGGGCAAAAGAATATACTATGAATAGAGTCTGCGGAGATAATAGGACGAAAGACTAGCTGTCGTGATAGTATAAGAGTGTCGCTGAGAGCGGGGTGGGGGTATTCGTTCTTTGTCCGCAGAATAAATGACGCAGACGGAACGTAATTAGTTGCGCGCCGAGGAGGCGGCAGCGAGGCGCGGGCCCAGTGGGCGCGCCGTACCCGACGCGGTCGTGAATTTGGACCGGGAGTCGGGTATCAGGGAGGGTAT